>JAUYWH010000006.1:12171123-12207181 GCA_034779795.1 Ctenopoma multispine | reverse complement strand
GTGTGTGTGTGTGTGTGTGTGTGTGTGTGTGTGTGTGTGTGTGTGTGTGTGTGTGTGTGTGTGTGTGTGTGTGCTCTCTTGTGTGTATGAGTGGTAAGAGAGAGAGAGAGAGAGAGAGAGAGAGAGAGAGAGAGAGAGAGAGGGGGCGTGGTAATTGCTGATCTAGAGTCCTGTACTTCATCACTGATTGTATTTCTGCCTATAGAGACACATGTGTCTGCTATTATTGGGATGAGGGCTGACAGATATTACATGGCTGGTTAAAATGTGTTACACTATGGATGCCGATAATTTGCTGTTCCTGTGTGTTAAACGTGGTTGTGTGTTTGTTTCATGCACACAAAAAGATGCACAAAACCACATGCTGCATGGCACATGCCGACAAGAGAAAGAAAGAGTGTGTGAGAGAATGCGTGTACAGCAAACTGTTTAACAAGGTTTAAACTGAACAAAAAATGTAATGAAAATAGTTCACAAATGAACTGGTTGTTTTATCTTTATATGTTATCCCTGATTTCTCTCAGGGATTTTACATTTATTCTAGCTATTGTCCTTCATGACTCTTGATATTGATTTTTATCAAGTTTATTTTGTCAATTGATTGTTGCCTGTCTGGTTTTATATATGTTGTTTTTGAAGGATGATTGTGTCACTGTCTGATTTTGAATCTGTCAAATCTCTGTTGGAAAAGTTTAAAATGCAATCTTAATCTAATTGTGTCTGATTAAAGCGAATATCAAAAATGACGTGAGTTTGGTGACACAAACAAAACGGAAAATATCATTTTGACATCATATGCACAGCTTTTATAGAGAAATGCAGCACATTAACACACTGACACACAAATTAAAGCTATTTTTTTTATTTATTTGGTGAATGGTATATTGATTCTAATTTAGCTTTATTGTCTGAAATTACATTATTGGTATTATTGGTATGTAATGACTGTTTGAGCCTTTTATTAATTAATGTACCTAAAGCTACAGTAAAAAACAATTAATTCAATCTAATTTAATAACACCTATTCTTTAATAGCAGTGTCCTTTTTTATTGGGATTACTTTGGGATGAGGAATATAGTTATTTGACAGTCACAATGTACCTTTATAGCATTTAGAAATGCTGGCTAACAGATGTGTGAATGCTGAGTTACAAGCTACGATAGCAATGTGTCACAGCTGACTATGGATGTGCAAACATGTCTGTTGAATAATTTAACAGTTGTCGTCGTAATGGTTTACTAAAGCTGTTTGTCAAAGATAAGAAAAGCTTAGGAGACAAAATACATATTTTTAAGACAGGAAGCAACAAAATGAAAGCAAGGTGGACACCAGGAGTGTGCCAGTAGGAACGAAAGAGGTTCAAAGAGGTCTGAACAACATTTATAGAGAGAGACACCATCTGGCTGCTTTCCATCTTTATGGAGGAGGTGGTGCTATAGGTCAACAGGTCATAGCTATGGGTCACATGAAAGGCAGTTCAGCATCCGCTCCCTCCTGGTGCATTTGAGTGACCATTTGACCTCAAATTGCCAATAACCATTGCCCACCCCATTTACTAAACTAAATATCAGAAATGCCTCTCTGTGGCATACAGTTCAACAGCAGCCTTGAAAATGATCACAAAACTGAGGACATTATAATAATATTATATATATAATGTTGTATATTGTGTGCAAAAGGCAATCTGCCTACTGTCAGATGTTCTACCATGATTGTTTTTACACCTAAACATTGATCCATCCCCTACATCCTGTCTGCTTGATGCAGATACCAAAGGATTCTCCTGCAGCTTGAAATTTGAGTTTCACATTGCATTGCAGCCACTTCCTGTCATTTCAAGATTGTGATAGCAACTCATGCATGCAGTACGTATGAGTATGTGTGTGAGCTGTAACAGCATCCTCCAGCATGTGAGAACAACTCCCCTGGCCAGAGTGTGTTCCTGTTAAAACCCATCTGTGAATTCACACAACTTATTCACTGTGATCTGAGAGCAGACCTGCTGCTATTTCCCTCCCACTCCCCTCTCTGTCTCTGTCAATCTCTTAAAATATTCTGGGCGTCTCTGCCTCGCAAAGCAATTCACTTCAATCCGTTAGGCTTTCATTAGCGTTAATGTTGCATGAACAATGTTGATATTAGCAGCTGACTGACACGGTTGTTTGAAGGTCGACAGAAACTGAAATACTTTAATAGTGAAGCTTTTGAGACAGTCTATACCTTCAATAATGGGGTTTGTATGAAAAAAAAAAAAAGAAGTTAAAAGTTGATTTCAGGACAGTGGAAAAAAACATGCCAACAATTACAGAATTGCAGAAAAGCTGGAGAACCTGTAGTCAGAAGGCCTGTGCAATGTCGATGCATTCTATGAAAAATATGTAATCATATCCCCTCTTTGAATTTTTGTTCAATTTCACATGCTGGCAGTAAAACCTATTACATGTGTGGGTTGGTTGGTCTTTCCATACTTTTCTACTTAACCTACAGAAATGTATTTGAGACTAGTGCTGTTACCTGTACCGCCACATTCGGGTTGATGTTTTTACCTGTACACAGGACAAGAAGCATAATGCGCAGATTGTTTATAACTTCACACTGCTACTCCTAGAGGACAGACCATTACCATTTTATGAACTTTTCCAACAGATCAAACATTAAAACATAAGATTGTAGTCGTACACTAAAGGTATCCTCCTCTAAACAAGGTTTTTATTAATTGATCAGTTTTATGTGTTGCACGTAAGGGTGCCTACCACACAAGTTCTTTACTTCATTTCCTAATATAGACTCTAGCTCTTCTATAACTAACTAAATACCTGCTGGACATAAACACAAAGCCTAAAATTATTGATGAAATAAAGATAATACATAAGACATCAGTTGTATTGATCTTGTGTGAGGTGATTTGAGTCTAACCCTGGTTTGCTTCATGCTTCAAACTATGCACTTATTTCCTTATACTTATACGTTTACCCAATTCTGTTTACTGTGGCTTTATTTCCCTCTGTAGTGATGCAAAGTGATACATTAAAGATCAAATGAGAGCTCAAAGATGGTAAAGTCTCAACAGAAATCTTTAAATGATTCACATAAAGTAGCTGGCATGACTTCCTGTCCTAGTTTAGAGAAAATCCATCAGAACATCCTCATATCCAAAAATAGATTTCTAATTGAGTAAGAAGGTGGTGAGACTGCTTCTAAAGACAATTATCTTCACATGACAGAGACTAATTCAACTTGCAGTTCTTGTTTCAGTGTCCAGCGTGCTCTGCCGACACACTGGTCCCACTGGTTTTCAAATAACTCTTATTAACTGTATTAATTAATACAATTATGTTGCTATTTTGCTTTTGAATAAATTTTAAAAGAATATTAACATTTAATTAATATAAAAGACTATTGGACAATATAGGCTATTAGAAGCTTCAGTAAAAATGCTTTTTGTGTTTGAAAAATTGTTTAGAAAGTCACTCCTCTGGAAAAAATGGTCACATTTTGAACATTTTTTCTCAGTGAAGAAACAGCATAATTTTCCTTCAGCTATCCAACTGATGTTCATTCCAGATCTTTCTTTCTTTGCTTGTAACATTATAGGGTGTGACTGAAGCCGATGGTCAGTGGATGCATATTGATTTGATAAGTAAAACAGCACCAGAAGGATCACTTTAACATTTAACTGTTGAGTGCAAGTCGTCTCGTCAGAGTTATGCCTGAACCTGTGCGACCTCCACTAACACACCAATATATACACACACACACACCTCAGGGAGCCACTTGCATAACCAGAACGGCAATGAGAGGTAGGTGGAGGGAGAGGGGAAAAAGTTGAATGAAATTTTTATTTTTTTTTAAATCAACAGATTATATTTAATAAATTCTACTATGAACGTACCTACTGTGAAGGTCTCGCTTCTGTGCTTTAAAATATGAATAAAAGCTTATTTTTGTAATTAAGACAGGCTTTATGTGCCTGCTGCAGTTCACCTTGTTCAGTTATCTTTTCCACTAAAACAGGAACACTGTATGAGTCATACAGATACGAATATTTGTCAGTACGGATATTTAATGCATATTTCTGTTATACATCTAAGATTAAAATTATTCAGCTGTATCTTCATGTCATGATGTTAAAATGATGTTTCTATCTAATGACTGACTAATAAAAAAATCTTGTATTTCTTTACATCTGCTAGGGGAAAACTGACACTGTATTTACGTGCAGTATATCACATCAGTCTTGTAAAGTGAATCAAATTTTCATTCCGATCTTTTACAAAAGTAATTGTCATTTTAATATGCTACTTGTGTTGTGTACTGTTATGTGGAGGGTAGAGGAGTTTGCAATTATTTTTTTTTTGACTGCAAAGTCAACTCTTTCGTTGGATGTCCTTGCATTTTGCCCGCCACGCACACAATGGTGCAGAAGGCACTTTTCATCAAAATGCCTTGACTAAATTTAGTAATGTGTGACTAATGCTGCACCGTCACACATTTCAGGGACAGGTTATAAATGCTAATACAGCCGAGTGAAGAAAAGTCACATTTTACACTGTAAAGACATGAAGACAGCTCAGATTCTGATCTACAAGACCAGGTTACTTGTAATGCTCACATTTTACCTTTTACAAGGTTAATGAATCTCCTCGTGTAAAAATTTTTCTTCCCCCATCACCTCTTTTTCCTTTTACCCCACACTGCTCCATCCTCCATTTTCCTCCCTGCTTCGCCACATTAATCTCTCATTAGCAGCCCCCTCCCCCTCTTTTTCTCCATCCTTATTGTCCACCACACCAGCCATTCCACACACACACACACACACACGCGCGCACACATTGCCACAAGGCCCGTATATTTTCGCCCATGATTCAGAAAAATAGTCACATAAATGAAGGGGCATAGGCAGCCATTTAAGAGCTGCAGTACAGAGCAGAAGAGTCCCTCTGAATGGAGCCCATGGAAGGAGAGATAATAGATTTAAATAGGGCTAACATGCTGCACAGCCAGATTAGTTGCGTGCATATCGCCAGACACACACAGACACGCTCAAAACACAAGTGGGACAGCTTTTTCATACTCAAGGACAGACAAGACAGGCATGTGTTCATGTGTGAGCAGAAGAGAATATGTAGAGTCTCTTATACAGCATGAGTGCATAGGAGCACAAGCTGCTTGCTATCTGGATCTGGAGTGAGTCAGAGCGCCAGGCTGAATATAAATGACTCAATGCAGAATAAGATGTCACTGTTTCAATGAAGTCAAAGGCAGGGGCAGAATGTAGGAGGTCAAATTAACCTCTTCAACACCCACAGTCCCTACAAAACCTTTGTCTGACTGCTTGGTTAGAAGGTTACTATGAAATGCACAACAAGCACCAGCTGGATGAATGAACCGCAGATGAAAAGGTAGCACACACACACCACTGACGAGCCTGCAGCTGCTCGCAGGGATATTGATTAGTTTTCATTTTACCTTCTAGCTACACGATAGTGGTTAGAGTCTCCCTAAGTCCATTTAATTTGGACTTGATTATGAAAGCATGGAGATCTAATACACCCTTTTACCCCCAGTTGTGTTCCTTGGTAATATCTCTTTCTAAATCCTCTCTTTCTTCAATTGCTCAGATATTTTTTCAATTCCCAAATCATTCTGCTGCTTACTACATTACAAATGCCCATCTTTCCCCCACAGTTCACTCAACCCTTTATTTCAATGTGTCTACAGTGTCTTTCCAAACTTGTGGACATTTGTCAAAATCATCTACATCCACAGTAGGTCTTTGGTCTTTGTGTCATCTACACTTACTAAATGAAGAGTGTCCCTTTAAGTAAGATCAGTGGGTGGAGTTTCCACTGCAGTCTGAACCTGTCACCATGAAAGAAGCATCTCCTTTTAACTATTCTCTTCACTATACACCTCACTTTCATTCCAGGTCAGTGTGGAGAATCTGATCTTAGAGAATTATCCTGTAAAGTATTCAGTCTCCTCAGTGAGGTATCTTCCTCAAATGTCTGCTGTTTTGTACTAAAGATAAATGGGATATCCCAAGTGCAAGTATTACACAAGTACCATGGTTACAGTGCCTAGAGTTTGTGCCTGTTTTCTTTAAAGACATTCCACTTCACATTTCAAAGACTTCACTGGTGATGCTGGTAACACCCCCCTTGTACAAACCCTGCTGCCAGAAACACCTGGGTGTTCTCACCGACTTTCATTCTGAATTGGTTGAGAAGTCATTCAAGTTCAAGGACTCACAGACTCTAACAGAGTCACTGTGACTGTCCTGAACTTCAGCACATCAACAGCGGTGGCACCTTGACAGCAAGGCAGAGATCCATGAAATCATCGTCACGCTGGCTCAGTGTTTCACAATAAAGCAGGCAGCCTGTTTCTTGGCATTTTACTTCCAGCCTTTCCACACGTGTGAGACAGGAATTTTCTGCCTTAATACCAGTTAAAGAAAAAAAAAAAAACCCTGACAGACTTAAATCTGCATCCAGTATGCATGACTCAGCTGCTGTGCTCTGTATAAAACACCTACTTAACATTTTACATTTTAGTCTGAAATGTTTATGTAATTGATGCAACAAAGCAATATTAGACATTTTGCTCGCCACAAACAAATCTCCAGGTCAGTCTGTAACAATGTTTTTGACCTGCAGACCTCTTTCAAAACGCTTCCCCAAACTTTCACAGAATGTGATAATCTGTGTCTGAGACATTGTTTGAAGAGAATAATTAAGATAATAAATAAAGATTAAGTTAAACGATAACATCAGATGATGTTATTGCTTATGAATTCAGCCTTTCAGTTGTAGAAGTTAGGTGTATTTATTCTTGTAAAGCTTACATCATTGTCTGGCTCCTCCCAACAACTCCTAAAAAGGGAATGTAATTGTGACACATTGTATTTTCTATTGATGTTAGACATATGTTAGATAATGTACAGTATGTGCTATGACAGTTTATTTGCATAGGAACATAATTTTTAGGAGTCGCAGTTACTTTTGAGGAAGTAAATTTTTTAAAATAGCTCACAAATATGATAAAAAAGTCAAAATTATGTCTAAATTGTGCAAAGTAGTTTCTAAATAAATACATATTTGAGTTTTTACAACAGTGGAATGATGTATGTGTCACTGAATCAGAATCATTACAGAGCCCATGTTTATCAAAATGAAAAACATGTTACCTAGTGCAACACTGTGGTGCAATGATCTGTTTAACAAGAGCACAGAAAAATAAGATGAATCAGGCTTTGTATACACAGGCAAGACGTGTTAGTAGCAACTGGTTCATTATTGCTTTTGGGGGTTTTTTATGCATTTTTCATGCATTAACAGTAAGAAAACTGCAGCATTTGAAAGATGCAATAAACATTAAGCAATAGTGGCAATACATTTAGGATACAACAATTTAACTTCTGAAAACCTGAGCAAAATATCCAACATACTATGAGTAAAATATGATATTCAAATATCTAGTTAGTGTATAATTAAATGCATTATGGCACTTTTAAATCTTCTGTAAAAGTCAAGCAATCCTCAAAAGTCTTTACCAGAAGCTCAGTTTTCCTACACAGAGCTGAGAACCAAAAATAAATGATCGGCCTGTGGGAAACACTGAACGCACTGCAACAAAGACACTAACAAATGTCTTCACCATTGTCTCATTTGTTAATGGTAATTATACAGAGGTGTCATAATTAACTTGATAATAATATATTATTTTGCTGTGCAAACTACCAACAGTAACATTTGAAGGTTGTGACAGGACTAAGAGGATAAATAGTCACAAATATCTTTACATCTAATAATGAGGCTATGCCGTATCAAACACATGTAGCAGAATTTATCAGAGGGTCTGGGCCAATAGAATGATTATCAATAACAATGGTAACATACAAAAACATTTGTCTCCATCTTCTCAACAATTAGCTCCATCAGCCTTCTTGACAGCAGCATGCCGAGCAGCTGAATGGCCTAATCTCTCTTCACAAATTAGCTCCGTCTCTCATCTCCCCTTCCCAAATATGTGCTATGCCCTTAAACGTCACATTGAAATTCTGTCTATCTGTCTAACCATTATCTCAGGGCCTTTGATAATAGAGCTAAAATAGAAAAGAATAAAGACAGTGGGAAATGTAAAACGGGGGCGATGTGGTTCGATCTCAGATTTCCCGCTGGCCCTGAGCTATCAAAGCCTTTGATTGGCTCATGTAATTCTGCTCTGATTTGGCTTGGCAAATCAATGGGCTGCAGACTCACTTCCTGTGAGTCTGCAGCCATTAGACTGGGAGTGAAAAATCCCATAGTTCCTTCTGTTCCTAGAAACGTCCAGTTTAAACCGCATCTTACTTCTGCTACAGGACAACTGCAGCTCTCTTCTTATTGCATTGGTCACCGGCTTTGATATTTTGCCAGCCGTTTCCAATGTTCCTGCCCCATTTCAGTGTCTGTACTGACTAGATGACAATATGGCTGTTTCAAAGACATGTAATCATACACATATTTATGCATACTTTGGTACTTTGAAACTAAGACAACATTATTATTCATGCTTTTTCATCACACTTAGCTTCAAGTATGCCACGACTGTCAGCTGTGTATTTATATATGCATATATATGTAGATATTGCCCTGCAATTAAATAAATTGCTCATCTTATATTCTATTCTTGTGCTCAAAACCTACTTTTCCATTTTTCCCTGCATTATTCTGCTCCTGGCGCAACTCATATGTGAATAGAGATCAATACAGCTTCATTCAATGTAACTTAATCTTAAAGGTCATTAGTAGGTAAAACCTTACAGATACATCAGTTTAACATATAAAAGCATTTGAGCTGAATGCTTACATTTGCTTTGTTTCAAGGTTTCCATTTATCCCACTGGAGAAATAATCTACTGTATAATGTTGCTGAAAGATTAAATGTACTTATTTGAATGAGATGTCATTTAAATGAATGTACAGCTTAAAATATACTGTTCTGTACATGCATATGTACTTTGAGTAAAGAGAGCTGAATGGGGTCACGAGAGGAGAGATGCGACGCAAAGATTCTGTGTGATGTCAAACAGCCAGGTGCATAAAAATTTTGTCATAATTCAGTAAAATGTGAAGACACGGAGAGGTATTTTTACACTCAGTTTGACTTTGAATATTCAGTGTTCGTTGTGAATAACTTTCCATAGAACCACATATTTTTTGGTGTTTTGAAATTACGGTCCCCAAATAAGTTACGAAAGATTGAAATACACACATCGAGACTTTAAACTACTTACTAGTACTACTTATTTACTAGTACGTACTAGTACTAGTACTACTTACTTACTTCTCCTAGTCTGCTCACAGAACAAACATTTCTGAAATCTGTCACTGGTTTCTCGTTACACACACACACGAACACGCACAACACCCCCTCAATTACCAAACAAACATAACAGCTCTTCATTCTCTGCTTAATTTAGCCATTGATTTTTCTAACACCAGATCACACCACAGATAGCAGAAGACATCAGGCTGCAGTGTTTTATGGTCTTTCCAGGACCCCCACCCCCTGCACAAGCATTCACACACACTCGGTGAAACAGTGAAAAAGAAGGAAAGAAAGAAGATGTTTCCCCAGGGGTCATCACTTAAAATAATAAATAAATCACCCTGCTACTACTGGGAGATCTATCCACAGCAGTGTGTGAGTTGTCTGTGTGTTTAGGTGCATGTGTGTGTACAGCTGCTGTCCCCTTCAGCATGTGTAGCTGTGTTCAGATCAGATGTGAACCAGCAGACAGTCACAGACACGTCTGTAATGCCACACACACACACACACACAAACACACACACACACACACACAAACACACACACACTCACACACACACACACACTCAAGCTAAATAGACACAGACACAATCTAAATATGTGTCACCACCATTATTACATCTACTAATACATATTCCAGTCGTATTTACAGCACAGTACTTATATTGTCATTCATCATACAAGGACAGAATGTGCAACTTCTTCCATGCACAGGAAACAAGAAGTCAGTCTATAGTGTTTGTTTACAACCTGCCTGATCATCTGACTACCTGTACTTTCAGCTCACAGCAATTAAAGAAATACAGTATAATTTAGAATTTGGGGAAAACAAACAACTAAACAAACAAAAAACAACAACACTTAAGCACTTTCTTCCTAAGAATGAAATAAGACTGATACTTATTTCCTAGTACCTTATTGTTTCATCTATAAACAAATAAAAAATACTACAACATCCTTCATAATACAAATAAAGTATTCATTTATACCATTGATTGAATGTTGGCTACGTTACAATCTCAGTTACAGGAAATGGTTGTAAATCACGCTGCACACTTGGCTGTACAGAAAGCGTCATCTTGCTTCACTGTAATAAAACCCAAACAAATGCACCAGCATAACATAAAGACATGGCCGACTTACAGGCGTTGGTGACAGCGAAGCTGTTGGCCGTCTCAATGTTGTCCACATGAGGCACCAGGTTGAACGGGGCTTCTGAGGCATTTGGGCTGGTGTTGTGCAGGAAGATTGCCAAACGAAAGGCTGTGTACTCCTGATCAGTGTTTCTGATGAACAGACCGCCTAAACAAAAAAAGGGAGAATCACAAGTCTGATGAGGAGCATGTGGAAACAAGCAGCAGAGAAGAAGCCACTCTCTCTCTCGCTCATGTTTAATCTTACTACAGGCAGTTCAGTTATTGCTGACGTGAAACAAGTGGGAAAAAAAAACACTATCACCTGCAAATGCTCACTTGTTTAAATACAAGACAAGAGTCGATAGGCTATAAAACAATTATTTATGGAGAATGAAAGGTTTTTGTACATACATATTAACTGACATTACAGTTGGATTGCCTTTTACCTGTAGAGTATAATGATCTATCAATACACTATACTAGAATATAATAGTGGTGAGAATGAAATTTAACTCTTTCTACCCTGCTGAGGACCACTTGGAACGTCCTCAAGGATTCTGATTCGACCAGTAGTAAGTATGGAAATAAGACGGTTGTCACTGCCTTTACATAGGAGTCTCACAACCCCAACAACCGGACTGGACTGAACTATTACGAGCACATTTTATTTGTTGAAAACTGAAGACTGTAACATACAGTCAAACTTAAAACAAACAGATGCTGCTCACATTTATGTTTGATCACAGAAATTGGGTCCAAATGTCAAAAATGAGTCTCCACAGACAGCTATTGGTGACGTAGTACTGTTACTGAGCCCATACTGTCAAGGTAGAAGTGCCAGTCACAAAGACAGTAGAACACAGACCACACTCTCTCGACGGTTACAGATAAAAGAATTAGAAAAATGTGGTTTGGATTTGAAGAAAAAATGCTGAGTTAAGGTTTTGTCAGATGAGCTCATAAAACCAATGCCATATTTTATCGTCAGGACAAGGTCAATATGGGGTTTTAAAAGAAGATCCCCAAACTTTATTAGGCTTTCACAGACTGCTTTAGAAGTTATGGTCTGGGAGGAATCTCTATCATGCTAGAGGTGGACACAACTGACTGGACAATTTATGAAATGTAATAAAGGGCCAGTATTGTTCTAGTAAATCACTTCCCAATATGACAATTGAGCCCTAATGTTACAATATAGAAACTCATACCTCTTTAAGCACCACTACAGTAGATACACACAGAGTAGAATCTATTTAACGTGTACATCCCATCTGTTTCAAATATTATGCAAAGATAAAGAGATGTATCCACACAAATTTACATTCAGGGTTTAGCACAAAAGCAGCTCCAGTATCAAACATCGTCCATGACTTTGCTCTGGCTTCCTTTTTCTTGCTTTTGCATCACAGTCTTGTCTATATACAAATGTCTTGACTAAGCCGTTCATGGCAGTGCAAATGCCAGTGGTATTTAAGGCAAGAAACAGTTTGTTTCACATTTCAAAATCTAACTTAAGGCAATATTTCTTAGGATGAGACTGTTTAAATGTCATTTTAAGCAAAATGCCAGTGCGTTCTTTTTGTGGCTGACCTCTTTAAAGGCAAATCTTAGAATAATTTACCCCTTTATGAAGTCCAGTCATGTAAATCCCATGCATGACTCTAGTAAAAATGGAGATTTTGAGATCTTCATATAATTTTAGTGTGATGGTTTTATGTCACATTGACTCATACTAAAATGCTCAGGTGTTAATTCCTGATTTACAAAAGACTGTGAACATTTTGTACATCTTTGCTCCTAATCAGTGGGAATGCCCTTTATACATTTCAAATTTGACAGCTTCACTGCTGATTACAAAATGATAAAAGCTTTTTACTTAAATCCCACTAATTAATCTGACTTTCCTTACTGACTTAAATGTAAAAACAATAAAATAATACCACAAATGCCAGATGATTTACCAAAAACACGGCCCATGCAGCTCCATAAAACTTTTATTTTTTTAGCCTAATACCACCTGGTGTAACATATTTAGCTTTTACATTAGCATCTATAAATGTGTCTGAAGTGTCTCAATTCATCATCTTAATTTTTTTGTGTTGTTAACAGATTCTCACATGCGAATTAGATAGATGGAGCTGCTAAAAGGTATAGTATCAGTGGACTAAATTTTAAGTTTCCTCTCTAACCAGTCTATTACCTTTATGCAAGAAAAGAATTAGAATCTGTGGGGAATCTTGCTAGCATTAGCTTAGCTACCCCCCACAGATATGTGACCCATGTCTTGAAAATCACGTCAGTCCCTTGACAATCAGTGGAAGTGATGTGAAGGAAGTTGTTTATATGTGATAACACTGTAGAACATTTATCCTTTTGTCATATTTCACCATGTGTGTTCATAACTGTCATTTAGATTCTTAAGACGCAACAATTATTTTAAGCAGACCGCTTTCAGATGTGGTCTGGTCAGTTTTTATTCCAATGCATTCTGCACGCGTGTACATATGCATTTGTCATGTGTTAACCCTTTATCCAATTAGTACTGCATGTACCCAGAAACAGATCGCATGGAAATGGATTCTGAGTATGTGGTGATGGAACTGGTTTCACAAGATCAGAGAATGTATCAACACCAGTTTAACCTCAATGAATAACCTCTAAAGAGGCACAGCCTAGGGAGAGTTTACTCACACACTCATATGATGCTACGACCTCCTTCAGAAGTGACAAAAGGTTCTTAACCCCTCAGAGAGAAAATGTGACAGAACTTCATAAAACATTTTTTATGTTACTGTTCAGAATATAAATTCTTAAAATGCTTGTTTATTTAACTACTGAATATTGGGTATTCTAATGATTTAGGAATATTTCTTCTTTTTTTTCTTTTTTTTGATTTTAGATGTGATGGATTGACGTCTTGTTGAGGAAACCCTCCATCCAGTGCCTGCAGACTGCAGCCCCATCATGGCATCATGTATCGCCATTGTTACAAATTGATGAGCGGATGTTGTGGAATAGTTTTGGGGCATTTGTTCATGTGACACATGTATGTGTACAGAACAAATTCCGAACTGCTAATAATTGTCACTGAAAAATCAACACTTATTTGGATGAGATGCGAGTTAGAGATGACTGTGCTCTCTATCAGATGAAATGTGATGGAGGAAACAGTGGCAGAATGTGGATTTGTACACTTCTAGAGGTCAGTTACAAGGCCAAGACAGGAAATATGAACAAGCAGCACATGAACAATGTCAGACATCACTGGCATAAATGTGGTTATAGCTAAGCAGTAAGAGGTGGTTAGGATTTAAAATAATGAGGACACAGCTGAAAAACTATGTTTGTTTAAATCAGCAATAAGACTGAATGTTTGACACGGTGCCACAGCAGTTCTACAAATGTGGCTTCAAACCCCGACCCAGCTGAAGTGTCCTCAGTTACAGGGGTGCTGTTCTGTAACAAACTCTGACCTCTGACCTCCCTGTAGGGGCTAGGAATTTGAATGTCGCGTTGATATAAAAGGACAAGGAGAATAATTTGAACAGCTAGTCATTTTTCATCAGCCCGACTGATTCTGATGTGCCTCAACTCCGCTACAAGCAGGGGTGCAGTGGAGGGTGAACCTACAAAAAGAAGTCTGTTCCAAATGTTTAATTCTAGAAATATGGAGCAGACACCTTCTTCAAGTTAACAAAAAAACAACTCATGTGTACGATTACCTGATTTTTACAAGACAAGACATGAATGAGAGCTTTTTCTCACAACTGATTATTTGGGAGGGTTGTGATGATCAGCAGCTGGAGGTCACAGTTTGCCCTTCTTTTCATTCCCTGCCTCTAAATCATCTGAGTCGATGTGCCTGCTACAGCAGTGAAATGAAAACCATGAATCCATCACCGTTGATTCCTCCCGTGACGCACGCTGTTAAGTTTTTTAATGGAAACATGGAGATGTTTAATGTAAAAAAGTGTAACTGGTTGAAACAGTAGAGCTGTAAGGCCTATGGGAGCGTGATATAGGTTTAATGCAGGACCGGGGTCTGTGAGAGTGTTAACAACAGTCAATGCACAGGCAGCCTGCATAGGGAATACAGACACACACACAGACACACACACACACTTTGCTGCTCTGATCTGCTGCAGTGGCGGTGTGCACTCACTAGCTTTTAGACACAAAGCGCATTAGATACGTGTTAACATGCACAGCATCAACAGAGGAAAGAATCCTGTCTGCATGTGATGTTTCAGAGAAAAAATTTTTTAAACAATTTCCACTTTGTGTGTGGTGATAAATGACAGAACAGTGGCAGCAGCACACAGGACGTCCACACATCATTTCACATGAATCATTTTCTGCTAAGAATCAACATTAAGATTCACACACTTACCGATCTGAACACTGCTTGGGAAAGCACCCATTGTCAGTCCCCAAAAGCCAGAGAATATCAACAGAAACCAGTCGCGAGAAGAAATCCTCATTTTGTTTCGGTTATAAACTGATGAGAGACATCGAGCAGGTTTAATTAACACCCACGGGGCAAAAGCAACATCACAGGGTAAAAAATATACACACATAAAAAACTGAATGCCCGTTAAATATCCATGTCTGCTTTGGATGTGTTTTTTTTTCTTGGATATCCCCCCGCAGTGCCACTCGCTTGTACCGTCAAACTGCGTCCGTCCCTCGCTGGAGATTTTGCGCACAACACCACCAAGATGAGGGGGGGCATCAGCCAGCGGCGGCCAGTGCGTCTGGATGCGGCTCAACTCACATCACAGCAAGAACACACATGCGCCTTTTACTCGACCGGGGCAGGCAGGAGGGGCTCAGTCAGTCCGCTCAGCACCGGGCGGTGGGGAAAAAAGTCCCTGCTGATCATTTAACGCCCCAAACTTCCAGAAACGCTGATACGAAAAACATACAGATGTAATGCCAGAGATTTATTTACCCAACGTGACAGATTATTACACATCGTCTTGTAGAGGAAGAGCAAAATGTTCTTACGCCGTGTCCTCACGTCGCTCTGTGTGCAGCCTGTAAGGTGAAATTTAATTGCTTCAATTAACAGGATTATAGGAGCAACGTAGAAATCCATTAGTCAGTGTGGTTTGTTTTCTTCTGCTTAACCAGGCATCACTTCTTTTCCAGGATTAAAATTACTCATTTATGGTTTTCATAATAACAGGATACCTTCTGTTCCGCGTAAATGTCAATGTACCACCACCACGGTAAACAAATATAAATACATAGGTTAAACTGATTTATAGCAATTGTTCACCGTTTTCTAAATAACACACAAAAAAGTTTAGATACAGTCCTCTAAAATCGTCGAAGGGTTTTTTTAGGGCATAAAGAGGTTGAAATGTTTCTACACCAAAAAAGGTTTGTACAGTGAAATATTCTATTAACACCTACACAAAGAGGCTAAATGTGTTATTAGCAAATAAAAAAAAATTCCCGAAGGAGAGGTGTGTTCAGCTGCAGCTCCTCTATTGACCACAAGATGGCGACTCCAAGAAAACTACTATAACTTACTATAAGTTAAATACTGTATAAGAGAAAGGTTAATTATTAGAGTTACCAGTTTACACAAACATCCACTGGCAGATGCAGTAAAATGTGTTGTCCACAGCTTTGTTGCTTTAGTTTAAATGTTAAAAACAGGAGCACACTAATAACACCGGCGAAATGCTGCATTAGCCAACCAAACCGAGATTCAGGAACCAAACTAGTTGGATGTGTATCAACATACAGTTTTAGTTTTCTAGCTAAAACGATTTTAGCCAGGATTCTACTCTGCTGATGTGAACACGACACTAAATCATAAATCACGTGGCAAAAGTACACAAACTCAGTACTCAAGTAAAGATGCAAGTACTTGATTAATAATACTACTATAACTAAAAGTACCAATGATTCTTTCCTCAACTTTTCTTAACCGCTTATCCTCGCAAGGGTCAACAAAAACAACAACTAATAAAGCTGGAGCTGAATGACTCTTACTACTTATTGTAACCTACAGACAGTTAATCCGCAATAATTGATCATAATGTATTTATTCATTTTTAAATAACCTATTGTAAAAAGTAACCATTAATTGAAGATGTAAAATACATAGTGAGTAAAAAGCACAATAATCCCATATCAACTGCAGTGGAGTTAAGGCAAATGTAACTGGAAACTGAAGTATTCCAGTCAATTCTTATATATGAACATATTCACGTACCACCTCTGTGAATGGACGGGTCTCTCCAGCGTTGTGATGACATCATCTTTACTCTGCAACATTGCTTCAATAGTCGCATGATGACACCTGTGCCAATAAAACGTGCAAACATCTGCTAACTCAGCTTCTGAAAGGTTCATTATTTGTTTTCTCTTGTCACACATGACAATAATTCAATATTTCAAAACAAGACATACTAAGACATTATGTTAAACCTGTGGAAAATTGATTAACTTAAAATTAATTAATGGATAGAACAATAATCATTCGTTATGTCCCTGGTTACCAAGGTTAGGAATGAACTTACTCAGGTTTCTTTATTTATCTTATTATATTTGTGTCTGCAAAGGTCTGATTTCCTCACAGAGATCAATAAAGATTCATTTTATTTACACCCTTTAGAAAATGCTGCTGAGGCTTTGAGAAACTGATTTGATTCTACTCATCAGCCTGTCAATACCTTATGATAAAGTCATTATTAATGTAACTCTGCAGCGCATATTCCACATAGGAAAAAAATGTCTTGTTATTATCACCACACAGTTAAGCTTAGGGGTTTTTTTTTTCAGCTTTGCCGCTAGAAAGCAGAAAATGGTCTCTCACTGTGTAACGAATCTGCAAAAGCAATAGTCCTCCATGGACTGTTAGGCAGATCACTTGCATCCTAATTGCAGTTCATGGAATTTGCATCATATGTACATCTCTTTGAAAATATTTGCTTTGGTAGCATTTAAGGATAATGAGCAAAAAGTGCAAAGTTGTTTGTCTCCCAGTTTGAGGTTGTACCAGTTGAAATATTCTGTCAGTTCTTCTCCAGTAGATATCAAACATTAGCATAGACCCTTCAAATTTCTGGTTTTAATTGCTATAAGGCTGACTGAATACAAGACTGATTAAATCAGACAGATTTTTAAGACAAATTAATGAATGAACAACGGGCTACACATTTTTTTTTTGGTTTCTAGTTGTGTGTTAAATATGGAAAATAACTGTAGTTATCTGCGAGTGTAAAACTGATCCTTTGTTTTAATACAATAAAACAAACAAGTTAATAACAACATAAATATTTATATCATAGTCCAACTATTTTAGGGGGTGAACAATAACTTTAGTTATTATTAGTTAGTATTCTCACAGATAAGTAATCAAAACAAGTAGAAACAAACAGTAGCTTCTGTGTCCACCACAGGTGAAACGTCTGTACCTGCACACAAGCAGAGGAACTCCTGCTTACCACAGTGATGTTTTTACATTTAGACCACACTTCCCATAATAAACTTTGTGTTCTTTCTGTTCTTACCATTAGTTCTGATGCATTTGTTTTGACAGAAACAAAACAAATGGAAATTCTGTTTCTGTACAGTTTTTTGTTCCACAGTCTGTGACTACCTGCAAAGGAACAAGGGCTTCCAATCACATTTATGCAAAGCAATGCCAAAATCTAATGAAAATGTGATCTATAGTGAATGGAAAATGCCTCTAACCCAAATAAAAAAATTTTATTAAAAAAATTTATTAAATGTGCTCCATTGCAAAAAGAAGTCTCTGGAGTACAAATTAGACAATCTAAACATTTTCATGTTGTATGTTTTGTCCAACTGTAAGAGCTCTCTGTGACAACAAAAGGCACCACTACCATTACAGGTTGTGAAACCGAGAACATGATCAAGAACAAGTTATATTCATGCTGACAAAACAGAATCTTCTAAAGATTAAGTCCTTTTAGACTCGAATTAAACTGAACACCCTGTCTGATTCTTTCAGGCTCCAGATTTATAGTCTGATAGTGCAGAAAGGTAATGAAGTTGTCACTGCAGATATTTTATAGGTCTGCACTGATTAAAGTAGTAAATTTTAAGCTTTTATATGATGATTTTAATCATTTGTATTTACTGACAAGTATTAAAACATTAAATATGCACATAAAGGCTTGGTTTGATAAATAGTGGGCACTGATATGACTTGAACCATCATGCTCACACTGAGCAGTGATAAAACACCATGGGGGAAACAACAAGTATCATCACAACTATATACTTCTACACATTTTCTATACCATCCATTAAAGATGATATTGTGATAAATGCATCATCATCACAAATGCATGTTTCTAAATAAATTATAATGTAATCCATTTCTAGCATTACACAGTATATCACACATTAATGTAGCATTATCAATTTATTGTGGGGAAGTTTTTCTAGCACAAGGCATCATCATATAGATTAGACATCAGCATGATGTGTGTTGGGTGTTTACGTCAGTCTCACTGCAGGGTAGTGCTTTAAATCCAGTCTTTTTAAATTTAAGCCTCAAACTTCAGTGTTTTAGCAGTGAGACCTCATTCTCAGTGTGACACATCAAGAGATGTTAGTGTTTGCAGGTTACAGGTCCTGATAACATGAGACATCATCGTGTTTTTCCTGCTTTATAATATTTTGAAGCTTTTTAATAACGACTGCTGAGAAATATTATGACATTCGTCTGTCAGAAACGAAGGAAGAAGTAGTTTAACACCAGTAAAGGGCCATGCAGCCAGCAAAGGCAGGAGGTAGATGGATGTGTCAACAAGATGTCTGATGCTGTTTGATGCTGGACACTGATGTTTGTTTTTGTCCTGATATGCAGTGTGTGAATTCTGGGGCCTTATACTCACAGCAGTGTCTTGAAATATGTCAAATAGGATGTGGCTGGAGTGCCACAGAAAAAGATCTGAACGTTTTTGTAAGGCACTAAAGAGAGAATTTAGATTTCTAAGAAGAAAAACTTGTTTAATCAGAAAGTATTGTGCAAAAAGTAAAGGTCAACACTTTATGAAGCTCACCTAAAAGCACATGAGTAAATAGAAACACCTTGGTTGTGTCCATATTTACTATATTTACTAATATTTTCCTTCTATCTTACTGTCTGAAATCCAGATTTAATTACCTTACATTCCTACAATAAAACAACCAAAAGTTTCCATGTACCACAGATGTGAAGGAAAGTCATGCAGCGCTCTGATGCCACTGATGAAGCAGAATGATAAATATCCAAAATTGCAATTTACTGCTCACTAGTGCATAAATTATTGAGTGTCACACATTAAAGTTTTACTTTTTATTTTTATTTGCGAGCTGCAATACAGTTCATCTCAGGCTGTTTGATAGCACTAAGGTTTTCGGTTTAACTGTGAGGAAACTCTTCACACATTAAGCAACCGCAGTGGAGAGACTGCGTAATGGCTCTAAATGGCACAGTGTGTTAAAACTAGACTTCAGAAGAGCCGCATAACACTGCTGCTACTCAACTTCACACTCCGTTCCCAGTGGATGAGGGTCTGAGTCTGAGAACTTTATGAATGAAGGTGTGTGTGTGTGTGTGTGTGTGTGTGTGGGTGTGATGGATCTTTGCCATAACTCTGGAGTTGAACAGATGGGAAGCCCGTGGTAGGCTTTTCCTGCTCACATTAGGAGTGACAGAGAGTGTTGTTCAACCGCTGTTAGGGAATCCCAATCACACAGTGTTGTTCTCTACATGTGTGTCCTATTTGAGGCCATCCCTTAAGTGAAGATGAGAATTCAATTTCCAGCCATTGACAGTTTTTCTAAGCTTGGTTGAAAAGCATTTTGACATTTTGATCTCCAGAACAAAGATGGCGAAATAAAAGGTTTATTAAAGAAAAATGGTTTATAATAATCACATCATCAATAGCTCTCTTCTCCAGTGTGAAGTATCCTTTCCATTGAAGCCGCCTGCCAAGCCAATGATAGGTTTAAGTGGAACTTCACATATTATCTGTATCAAAGCACTCATTCTAACCATACACAGAATAACACAGTAGTATTCTTCAGTAAGAGGAAGAGAGAAGCACGAGAAGTGAATAAAGCCGCACATTAACCTCACATCAAGAGTAAATTTCTAAGACGTTTTTAATTATAACCCAGGGTTTGAAAAGACAGTCGATGTCCCAAATGTGCACACGGCGAAAATCATTTCCTAAGCGTGTATAATAATACTGAAGTATTTACTGAATTATAATTTAAATATAAATATAAACCATAGAATTACAGGATTACATTACCCTACAGTTGTTTGGTTAATTTAACGAATGGTTTATCTTTTGATTTTTCTGGTTGCAATTTGATCAGCAGTATTCTTGGAACTTGCCTACTTTAAAGTATTACTAATATTGCTATTACTAATTAATTTAAAATATCATGGGCAGTACTACACCGATACTAGTTTAATCTGATACACAATATTACAATAATAGTATATCTTTTTTCAGTATCAAGTACTGAAATAGATTACCATTTCAATTGTCAGTAGTAATATTCTGTTATTACTCTGTTACTCTGACACACAGTTAACAGTTAGTTAACACTAGATGGTGGGCTGATTCAGTGACAGCTTGGCTCTGTATAATCTATCAGCAAAATGGTCTAGTACAAGTTAGCTTCTAGGGTGTTGGTTAGCCTCGTCATTAACCAATCAGTCCAGCCTATTTGACCCACAAACGTCTAAAGAGACTATTTACTGCAGACAGTACTAGTTGGTCACATTAGCCCTTTAGGTTCCACTGTAATGCTAGTCATCTGCCCCAGTTCCCTGATGCACTGAGGCTACATGAACTCAACATGACTTTGTTATTGTAGGCTACATCTGACCAAACTCAGTCTGTCTATGTGAATCAACAGTTGTACCATACTGTAATGTATATTTGCTCTGTACTGTAAATGGTGCATGTTAACATTGCTAATGTGGAAGTCACGAGTATCATTGATGTAGCAAACAAACTGCAGTAGACTGGCTTCTTTGTACATGTGTAGAACAATCCTGTATGAACTAGGGAGGGACACCTCTACCAAATAAAGAGAAATAGGACTACAGGTCACTTAAACATTAAATGGAACAGGGCTGTACAGGGCACGTGTCTATGGTACAGATTATTCTGAAATGCTTTCAGGGTATCACATGCATTTAATCATGTGCCAAGTTCAGCATCATGTTCAGTTCAGATTACACACAGCCACCCAACAAGCTGCTATAGTTGGAGTTCATGGAGCTGTTGAACATTGCCATAGAGTGTGTTGAAGCTCACTGCACCAACAAGAGGGTCATGGAGTTGTGGAGTCAGTGCTCTCAGGACAGTTTTCTGACAACCTCCAGGGCAAGACAAAGCACACTGCCAATAGAAACTTGGATGACTATGTTGCTGAGCAGACATCAGGAGCACAGGAAACCCAAGAGATCATGACCATACCAATGCAGTTTGGAGAGCAAAACAACATGCTAATGAAATCCATTGCTTCCTTAAACCCAGAAGCAAGCAGCTTTCTGGACCCTGATAAGGTGAAACCTCTGCGATCACTGGCTGGGACCATGCATGTGGATGCCAACTTTACTGGTGCCCAGCTGCTCATTCTCAAACATACAGACAGCTGCACACTTACAGATGAAGGGAAATGGACACTACTCAGTAATTTCCACATGGCCACTGAATCAATAAACAAACAAAAAGTGTTCTCACAGTAAGAAACTCAAGTTTCTCCAGTTTTTTTAGAGCATTCACAGCTTCACACAAGAACTGCTTTCTCCCTTTGGAAATGTGATCAAGCACTGGAAAATGTAATTCATCTGGCTTTTGAGAAGGATCTGGCCAAGACATATAAGATGGAGTGGAAAGACAATTTTACTGAGGAGACTCCATTCATCTGGCAAATGCCACCTGCAGCTTTATTATCAAAGTATGGTAAGAAGGCTACAGGCAATCTACATAGCCGTATACATTCCTTTGCAAACAGTTTGGACAGTCTTCATTGCTTGAGATAGTTAAAATTACAACATTCTGCCGATGTGCCAAGTAGTACACAGATGAGAATCCAGAAGATAATGGTCCCTAATGGGCCGTTCACAAACACAAACTCAAAATACTGGGGCGGTGAAAGCTGGTATTTATTCTGATAAGACCTGGCAGCCGTGCACCTCCTGGGGATATTGATAGCCTCCGAAAAGCACCCAGCTACAAGTTGAGGCTAAAGTGTTAGCTGTACCACTAAAATGCCATATACTTACTGTGTTGTGTGGTGCTGTCCATGGTGCTGGTCTAATTATCGTCATGCGTTTTGTTTTAGCAATGGACAGAAACCTTGGACTGTTTAGTGATGACAATTTATACACAATCACTGTAATGACAGAAGATCTATGTACAGTTTATACATTGCAGACGCAAAGCTGCTCAAACTAAATCAACCCTTCCCTAAATTCAACCCAGCAACCAGAATGCCTCTACCCAATCCAATTATAAAAATAGCCTTAATAATGCTAAACCTTATTTGTATTCGTAAATACAACAACTACTATTTGTCTTACATTTTGTGATCCACCTTGAGATCCTGACTATGCACACTCATTCTTTGTACATTTGCTGCTGTCATAGTTACGACTGTCTTTACATGTCACATAATTACAACACATATCAGTCAAAAGCACCTTCTGGCCTACTGTTAGGTGTAGTTTCCCCTGATGAAGCAGAATTATGGGCAAGATGACAACTGATAATGACCATTTAATGGGATGATCACATTCAAAATGACTGATAAGTAATAATTAACCTGAATGATCTTATACACTGGGTTCAAGTGTGGGGAACTGTACATTCGTCTCACATAAATCCAACTGAATGATTTTCAGCACAAAAAATATTTTGTGTCTACAGGAATAAGCCTTGAAGACAAGACATAATCTGTGTATCTAAAAAAACTTAGTGTCTTTAAGATTTGCAACATTAAGCCCTTGATGGCTGCCAAGTAAACCTTTTTTGTGCTCTACTTTTCTGCCTAATATGTTGGGCATGTTGGTTTGTCATTACAACTCCAATAAACTATAGTTCATTTTTAGTTTGTGTTTTTAAGAATAATGGTTATACCCAAGCAGGTCAGTCATAATTTACATTTAAATGCAAGGACTCCTACTATCACTGCTCAACAGGGACAACTTCACAGTACAACTGTCAACAGAATGGCTTTAAAATGTTCTAAACAGTGGTTCACTTTCAAGGTTTTGTTGTTTCTGATCACTAGCCAGTTCAAGCTGTTATTCATATAATAAATGAACGCACCATTATTTGACTTTTCACCAACAAATTTTGTTTCAACAAGACAGCTGGAAAAGCATTTTTGGTGCAAGGGCGCTTTGTTTATTCCATTTAGGAATTCCCTCAATGCTCATTGACTAAGCTTGCAATAAAGACAAACGAATAAAGCTGCCCTTAAGGGAATCTTTACAAGTAGAATACAATCTCAAGAAACGACACAAAGGCAGTTTTCTTACTTCTTTGTTAGGACCAACAGCTTAAAACCCAAACATATTCAGTTAATAATGAGGTGTTTGGTGTTCATCATAGGAACTAATCATTGTATTGACTAATTTTAATAAAGAAAGTTCACTCTTGTCATAGTACATTGACAAAATAAATGTTAAAACAAGGTCAATTTACTGTTTTTTGGAGCTTACAACTGCATCTCAGTCTTTGTGAGCACACTGAAGAGGCTGGTATAAGTAGAATTGAGATCATCTTGGTAAATTGGCTAATGACTTCTCATTAAGCAAGAAAGAAACTTTACTAGCTTAGTTGCCAGATTACACATGAGCACAGAGCTTACAGACAACATGTTTGTTTAATATGAGAATACCTTATCCTGCAGTCGAGCTTTACTTTAAACATCAGCTGTGCAGATGCACTACGCTTGTCAAGCGGTAGGTTGCAAAGGGACCATCTTCCAAAAACTAAGCAGCAGAAAAATCCCGAATATCATTACGCTCTCAGAAAAGATGAATAGGCAGTCTGTTTTTAATTTTTCACAAGTGGCCCTAGTTGACTCAGGAGAATACCCTCAGAGGTATACATTAAACGATTTATTGGAGCCAGTAGAGACAAACAATCTTGTGGCACATGGTTCTTTTCCTCTGCAATAACAATTTGGGCCTCCTCAGGTACTATTCCTCACTACCTCTATAAAAACCTTCAGGAGTTTCAACGAAGCATTCAAAAACTCCTGCAAGTGGCAGGGGGAGTAATATAGTAATCCTAATAAACACGTGGATAATAATTCTCTTATTGATCTGAGCCTTTCTAATGCACCCACAGGTACTGTGAATTAAAAACACTAATCTTGTGTGCCCTTGCAGACCACACAGAAAGTCCCAAAATCAATTAGTGCTATGAAGATAATATATTTTATTGTCACACTGCAATAGGAACAGTGCAGCAATATTAGCTACATTTGTAGGTTTCTTTAGTGTCAGGCTTCCTATAGCTGCCAGGCATCTCTTACTGTGCAGGCCAAGTGTAACCCAGTGCAACAGCACTCCGCTTCATAGCCTCAGGACGGTGTATACATGTATTATTTGTGCAAGTACACATGCGTGTGAGTGTGTGAATGAATGCCTGTGTACTGCTGCGTGTTATTTGTAATCTTGGTGGCTGCTCTAGGCTGGATTGTGTTGTAAGTAGGAAACAGTGCTGGTGTTTTAAGATGAATACCATTTTCTTGTCTCCAGCACCCCATAATGTAACATGACATTTGCTATGATATTCATTTGTTTTTTCACAGCACTGCAGTCTGTATCTGCTCCAATCCACACACGCTTGTCTACTTAAGGTGCAAGGGCACAGTCTGCAAAATCTGAGGCTGGCCTTCCAGGAGGGGGTAGGTGAACTTATTTAGATCAAAAATACAAGTTGGTCATGGCAAACTGCTTTATGTACTGTTGAGATGATGAAATGGAATCCAAGACTGCTGGTTTGAGCAATACAGCAGATCCACATTTGTGAAGTCTTGTCAGCTGCTAAAATGCTGCTATGGCTCTTATAATACTATAAAGATGGATTTTACAATTCTGGAAAGTTATAACGTGCATTCTATCTTACGTTTTGACACTCACGACCATCAAAGGTAACCACAGTCATGTTATAAAATACAACAACATTATCACATTCAGTTATGATAAAAGTTGAGCCACGGTCAATTATTTTATAGGCCTATGTGTATTGTTTTTGTTATTGCTCTCCTTGTTGTCACAGCAAGTGTGATCACATTTATATAAATAATGTCAGTTTAACATTTTAAAAATCTTGAAGGATCTGAAAAAGAAGGACAGAAGGAAAACCGTGGCAGGAAGGCCATCCACTGATAATTCTGCATTCAAGTCAGAAAATATGACTTTGTTCCCTTTTATTGCCCAACAGTTTAATGTACGTATATAAGACACATTTTTCTTTTCCATTTTGTTGTTTAATTTTTCTTGTTCAATAAAATTATATTATCTCAGTAACCCATAGGCTTCAGAGTTAAGTGCCGAAGAACCAGATGAGATTTGGTATAAGGAACTAGTGTATTTCCACACTATTATAGTAAATTGTAGATCCTGGTGGTACCGCCTACATCGACAGGTGCCTTTCAAAGCTGCATTTTATTGTTGGACAATGATGCCTGTATAAATACATAGTAACTAGTATATGATGGGGGTGCTTTTAGATGACTATACCCCCAAAACTTTGACTTTCAGTTCTTACTGCCCATCTTGGCTCTTCCTAATTTTTCTCTCTTTGTTCCCACTGACTTAATCATTCCAGCCAAACTCAAATGTGTCCCTCTTGCCTCGATGTGTAAACGCCCTGAGGCAATCAAAATCTACAGCAACATTTAAATTCAAATGAGTTTTAAAACAAGAACATGTGCTTTTAAATTATGGATGTAGCACTTCTTTAGGAATATACTGATTGGTGACAGGGGATTTCAGGGTTTCTAATAGTTCAACTTCCTACACATAGGACCTGACAGCTCTTCGTTGATCTCCTGGTACATTGATTGACACACCCCATCCAAGGCTGATAGCTTCACTTTCTATGGCAACTGCTCTCTGAAGCATCAATGGGGGTGGGGAATTCTTTCCCCCCCACACCTTCTCATGAATATAAAATGTGTCCCAACAATGCACTTGGCAGAAGGTCTTAAACCATTAGTGATAATAATCCAGTGCTGTTTTTTTCACTCCTTTTCATATTCGGTGACTGAGGTGGGCTGGAAGAATGAAGGCCACCATTATCGGTTGTTTGGCTCTTAGCTGCAACTCAGAGAGCATGAGTCATTATGTGCTGTAGAGAATCTGACCTATAAAAACTAGTAACTACTGCAAATTGATTAAGTATGCTTCCACTATTTTGCATGTTCTGGAGGCATGCATCTGAAAATGCTACAAAAATGCTCTTTGTTAGATTAACAAACAAGGTTACATTTGCTGCTTGATCCTTATCTTTAAATCATTTTCAGTCAGGCAAGTAGCATGGCTCTAGAGATGGCAATTTTGTGCTGTCAGTTGGATGTCTCTCTTTCTGCAACTAGAGTGTTAAAGCACCGTTTGAAGGAAACAAAATTAGGGGCTGAATCCTTTTCAACAGATGGAGCGCATACAAAGTATCTGACTTTTCTACTACTGACATGAGTTTGACTCTAGAGTTCAAAAATGCTTTGATTAGGGTTAGAGAAATGCTTTTTTACTGATTTTTCCACCAAGTGCTGACAGCAGGTCAGTGTTTTTACTTTTACTACTCTAGTTTATTACTTCCTGCAAACTGTATTAAATATATCAATATAATGAAATGTATGAATTATGGATTATATTGTTGCTACTTTAAAATGTACATTGTCCTGCCATTACATGACCAATATGTAAGGGGGTTAGAGTTAGTAGATTTTCTTTATTGAACAATTATGCTATGCAGTTGTTATTTAAAGCTGCTGTGTGCTCCACACATCAGCAGAGAGATGTACAGCTCTAACCTTTCACTTGAAACTTAATCTTTACAGCTGAATCAGAGCCAGCCACAGTGATATACAACATAGATATATGTAGGCTACACATGGCTCTTACTCCTGTTCTCTACTTTGTGTGTGTGTGTGTGTGTGTGTGTGTGTGTGTGTGTGTGTGTGTGTGTGTGTGTGTGTGTGAGAGAGAGAGAGAGAGTACTCCAGGGAGTCTAAGAGGTCAACCAACATCCATTGGTATAGTCTGCTGAGTGTGAATGATTGCTGCCAAAATAGTGCCAAAATCATTAGAAGGAAAAGAATGGGCGGATGGGAAGGGAGAGGCAAAGAGGAGGAACAAGACCCCACCCCCGTGTGGGTTCCTCCACTGAGACAGTGTACAAAGAGGCGAAAGAGTCTGGACTGCCACTCATTGCAGTGTTTCTCCTCTAATAAACACAACGTAACACACATGCATTCAACACTCCAGTCCACACTCATATCAGACTCATTCTGAATACACACCTCCCCTGTGACGCGCTCTCCTCTGCTGACAGAACAAATGCCTGTGCTCTTGTGATTAAAGCTGCTGTCACTAGGTTTTCTGATGCTTCTCCCCCACTCTCTCCATTTGCTCTTTTCTAATTTCTCAGCTCTATCACCAGCTACATCACCGGAGGCCAAATAGTTCTCCAAGAGAATATGGAAGACCTGAAGAGTAAGGAAACTGGTAAGAGCCATGATGGCGTTAGCTTAAAAACAGGTTTGTCAATTAGCATAGCTGTTTTCAATATAAAAACAATATTAATATAATGTAAAAATGATTTTAACTATTACAGTTACTCATGTATGAGCATATTCTCCACTACAGTACACATTTTAATATATCTATGTATTTCACAGAAAAAAAGAGCATGAAGCATACCTGCCAGTTCCACACAAACAAAGAAGCAGGTATTATTATTCTTACATCCACGGCAATATGTTTTCTAAAAGAATCAGATACAACAACACTGCTGTGGTCAACAGATTACATTGTGTGACAAGCTCGCTGTATTGCAAGATGAATTGCTTCTCATTACATTTCCAGTTTAGGTTTATCGGAGTTGTTAGTCCCATTACACAGAGCAGAGCTGCACATTGCTGAGCTGCAAACAAACCAGACAGACATCAGATTCTCAATGTACAGGAGAATTGCTTTATTTAATTATTCAAATTATTTCTGTATTGCTTATTTGTCAAAGATTGAATAATGGAAGGACATAAGTGGAATTGCAGGGGGGAAAAAAGCATTGTTGGACAGCAGATTAATTGTCCGTGATTGTATTCCCAGGAGCCAATTGGGTTTCTAGTTAGGCCTGGCCTGAGTGGATCTTGGGGTTTACAGGTTTAGAAAAGTGCCAACCAATCTCAAGAGCATTTACCAATAAGACCATATCACAAGTGAACATTTTAAATGGTTAATTTATTTCCTAATGCAGAAGAAATAAAAAGCTACTGATATTTGTCCAGTACAAATATTAGCAGCTGCCAGGTAATAAACTCACACCCAAGTTATTGTCCTGCAAAGTAATTCTAAGGAAATGGTCTATATAAAAACAGCTTTTCTAATTACAGCTCTCATGTTTGGCACTACCATCTCCTCATCTACAGTTGAGACAGCTCTATAATTAAACCATAAATAATAATGGTTGCAAACAACAATAGTAAATACTGTAAATCTAGTTCTACAATCAGAGGCTGAGCATCCTAATGAGGCACAACAGTCTTAAACGCCCTTCACTGACAATCTGTACTGTACGGGCCTGGTTAGGAAATTCTGCATTTATTTGGCAGACTCGACAAAGTAGCTCACAAAAAGTTCCGACAGAACTGTCAGTGTCATGAAAAATTATATATTTCTAATCAACTGGTTATCATGAGCTGACAGGATAGTAATTTGTGCGCACTAGATACTACGATGGTGTTAGAGTTAATGTCAGCAAAATGTTATCTCCAACAGCAAAAATTGCACTTAACCCAACAAGTGCTTTGGATTTTTAAAGAAGAACTTAATAATAAAAGAGGAGGATGAGCAATATGAGACTATGACGTTTATTTGTATGGACTAATATCACATACTGTATTGTATTTGAACAGTACATAAAAACAAAGGAAAACCTTGGGGGAAGGTAAAGACAAATCCATGCGTGATATTTGTTAGTTATTGTATTTCAAGCAGGACTAAATGCTTAAATCTACACACTGACATAAACACAAAGGTCCACACTTAGCAATCTGTAACACAAGACTGATTGACTGCAGACCACTTCCCAGCAGTACATCTAGATGCTTTGAGCTTATTCTTTCCTGCCTATGCTTCTTGCTACGTGATGGATTGCATAGCTAGCACACAGAGACCCCCACTAGCACTCTAACAAAAGGAGCTATAGGAGGAGTCTTCATCACATCAGACAGTCAAGATTAATTTAAAACTCAACATCAACTCTACACAGTCCAGAAAACAACACTGGAGAAAACGTCCAGTTCTACTAACACCGCTGGTCCTGTTCACAACTTTTGCAGGTCACTGTCAGCATGTATCTGCTTTATGCAGGACAGATGTGCAATGATTACTGGGTAAGCCTACAGAAATCTGTTAGAGGACAAAGTTTGTTAAACAAAACAAGACCTGCACCAGCTGAATTGTGGCAATGAGCCAAAAGGCTGTGCATCATCTTCTAATTTCTCTGGCTCAGGGGCAAGCACTTGACCGAGCTGCTGTACTGTTAGTTTTTAAATTATTACAGCACCAGTGAAGTGTAGGACACTCATCGGGTCTGTTGCCAGCACACCATCCACTCTAGCAGACAGAATGACCCTCCACTCATCCTGTCACTTTTACAACAGCAAAAGGTTCGGGATGCCTTTCACAACAAATCAGTTTGTCCTACCTACTTTAACTTTTAGTAGAGCTTTGTAATAGACATTAGACATTGCAGGTTGAAGCACTGGACAAACATTTCTCTCTCTTAAAGCTTAGTAGCCTCTAACTGCACTACAGTTTATGATTGCGGAAAAAGAGAAGATATCACGGGAAAGAACATTAAACTCATAAGAAGACAAAAGAACAGCTCTAATGCTCACTGCCTCACACGTGCAATTAATCCTGGAAGACTTGAGTTAAAAAGACAGATCACAGAGAATAACAGAAAATGTTTCTCCTCAGCAAAGAAGTGAAGATCGGGTCATGGTAAAACACAGATCAGGTTTGACACCAGGGTAGAAACTGTAAAATAATCTATTTCCCCATCCAAACCTGAATATCCTGTATTGAGACATAAAATATTAAATGAGAAATGATTTTAGAAAAGGCTTGAAGCAACATTATCATTTAAAATCATGTGTCTGGCTACATGGTTAATACAAGTCTAATAATTGAATCTCCTTTTAGCGTCTGTCTCCATCAGATCCAGAGGAGAAAATATTGTATACTGTTGTCTGTTTAACAGGGAAGGATTCACTATGTTTCTCAGTCATTTGGACAGATAGTGTATAATGAAAAAGTTATATCTGGGATGTTTAAATCATACATTTCACTGCATAAAGTAATAATGTGATGTATGCCAACACTTTAATAGGACATGAGCTAAAATCATCCAATCTCTCCACCAAGGAAAACTCCACAGGTATCACAGGTATCTCACACACACACACACACACACACACACACACATTTTAAAAGTGTTTGGATTAACCAGATGTTGTTGACTTTCATTTGGAGCAATACTGCAGCAAACACCTCATTGGGGAGGGAGGAAAAGCAGATAGAGCCATATACTACTGTGAAAGAAGAGACAGGCAAATCCGCTGCAATATGTCTGCTTTTCATTTCTATACAGACAGGACTGCGTGGGCTGTCTTATTTATGCCAGTTGATTAACCCTTACACCACAGTCGGATTTGAAATTAATTAGCCTAATTAATTGCTTTATAGTCAGTGTAATGATGCTTATTTAACATTGCATCACATAAAAACTGGCGGGGAATGAATTGGACGTTATCAGTGCTTTGTGTTTGTCATTCTAAATAACTGCAGCACTCTCTCCCTCCCTCTCTCTCTCTCTTTTGTCTTGTCTGTCTCTCTTTCATTTCAGTCTGTTTATTGTGCACCTGTCTGTTACTGGATGTCCTGCTGCTGTTTGAGCCAGAGCTCAGCCAGGTTAAATAATAAAGTGAACAAATAAATAGATATCTCCGTGTATAAATCAACACTGTTAATTAGCTAAATCAATGACAAAATGCCTAACTGACTCATTATGGTTTTAATAATGCACAATGAGACAATTAAATATTAATCAGCATTTTATTAAGTGCTTATTTATTGAGTGGAGGAGAGGCGACTGCATGAATTTTTAAACAGGACTTAGAGAAATCACTACAGGAATGCAGGAGTGGAAAAAGTTTTTCAGGGAATATTTCAATTTTTTCCTGCTCATGATGGCTGGTTTATCCTCATGAATTTATTTGACACAACAAATATGTATGAGGGAACAAAATTAATATAAGAAATTGAATAAAAATGTGTTTGATATTCATGCCACTGCTATCTGTATGACAACCAGTCAGGACTTGTGTTATCACAGTTAGATAGAGCCTCCTCTGGTTCAGCTGGAGAGTTATGATGCTGCTTGTTGTTCAGTATAATATATATTTACCTATTATAAACTAGGATCACTGCAGACATAGTTGTAGTCTGTACTTATAAATAACTGGAGGCATTTAGGAAGAGGAAATGGCTTCTGTTGAGAAATCAAAAAGAAAATTAACTCGCTAATACACTGTGTACAGTGGGTCATCAGTTAGTTTGTTGAATAAGACAAGGCTTTCAGTCACCAAATCTCACCCCGTTTGCACCTATGAAAGATTTTGGACCATGTGTTAAACATGTTAAGCAGCGCTTTTCAACTTCAGCAAGAAAAAAAAACTTACTAAGACACTTTTTGTGTTATTTGGTTTTTTTTTTATTTGTCGCCTGTCTGTCGGTTGAAATATTTCCCTCTGTACCACAGTGGTGGATCAACTGAGAAACCAGCACAGCCATCCCTAGAGCTACACTGCAATCACGGTCTAAAAATAGTTCTAACGCTCACTAATTAACACGCTGCATCTCATTTGTTTGCACTCAAACAGATAAACAACAATCTGGGTTTGCAGAGAGAGGCTCTCTATGCGCTGTCACTATTTTTTGATTTTCCTCTGACTTTGCTTTTAAAGTGAGAAATTGATTACCTGGTAGATTGTAATTTTTCAAAGAAATGTTTTCTGTGAACTCTGTATGATATGTTCATTTTTCTTTTCAAATTCCCATGGATGTCACATGGCCAGCTGCCCCCTTTCCCCAGTCAGTAATCATAAAATAATATAATAATAATATAGGATTTGCAAAAAACTGTTTACATATGGCTTCATGTTATTTTAATCCTGCTTCAAAGATTTTTTGCTGTAGAAAAAAAAGAACACTACTATTGCTGTGACAAAGCCAGGAACCATTCATTCAACAAATACTCCATTATTAATAAAAAATGGGCAACATGCCATTCCTGTCAAAACTGCTGTGTTCAGATTTCTATCATCTGCAACCTCTTTTGGTGCCCCCAACCCCCATCTCTCACTGTGTGCACAGCTGGTGTATAATTGGTTGATGTGCTCTACCCCCCCCCAATATGATTGGTGGATGTGACACCAGGTCCCAGATCTTACTGACACCTGCATTTCACACAAGATGACAGTGAAAGAAACAAACACAGCATGGTTCCCATTAATTATAAAGGGACAGATATGGAAACACATGAAAAATAAACCCTTTTAATAGACTATCAGAGGATCCTACATAGTGTTTTCATAGATTTAAAACAGTTTGGGAAATTTGTCAAAAACAAAAAAGATAGTATCAAAGCCCCGACCAGTATTCTTGGAACATAATTTAATTTTCATTCACGATGCTGAATAAATAAAACACATTTTGGGGAATTAAATATCTGCACAGAGTTCATTTTTCACAGACACATAATTGTACTGCAGTATTTCTTTCAAAACAGGGCCAAGACTCCAATGAATGCCTGCAAGACACCAAGCTTGAGTTTATGCAGCTCATGCCATAAATAGAAACATGCCACCCCCTGTAGGCTAAAATTCACCCCCACCCCTTTAAATTCAAGGCTGGCCTAATCCCTCAGCTGAGCTGAGAGTTGCACAGCACTGAGGTCTCAGTGGAAGGAAGCACAGTGGAAAAAGCTTTGATCCTCCACGATAACAGCTACTAAATAGAACCTATGAAGCGTGGAATATGGCCCGTGCCTTCTCCTCTACACCCTCTGTGTCAAACTGCCTGAATTTATCGTCTTTGTCTCCGTTTACCACCGTGTCTGTGTGAACTGCTCGAGCTGTTTGGGTGTCTTCCAGTATGCACCTGCTTTACAGCCGTTAGACTTTGTGCATGTTGGGAAAGCACCGATCATGTGCAGTTGTTTGCGTTTGCATATACGCAATTAAGATTCACTAGTTACCAACAGACAGACCGGCTGGGTTGTGGTAATCAGCCTTCTTCACACAGATGGTATATTTGTTACATCAGTGGTGGGAATTAACTAATTAAATTTAGATACTGTACTAAAGCAGACTGTGTATGTAAAGACTATTTTAAAGGTTGGATCCTCCATTTTTCCATTTAGTGATTGTTATTATTGTTATAATAAATGTATTAATATTAATTATCAGGACACACCTCTCTCAGTAATGTCAGAAGTCTGAACACAAGGTGTATACTACAGTATATAAATGCTAGAATATCAAATCTCACAGTGTATATAATTTTTTCAATCTAATTGCTAGGTAATTTAAATAAAACCATGTTTTCGTAAACAATTATCTTAACTGCTTTACCTGTTAGGGGTCATGGTATTGTTGGAGGCAGTCTGAGCTGTCTCTGGGGGAGGGATGGATGGAGCGATGGCTTTGCTCACGTATACCCACCCGTTGTTTGGTCTCCTTTACTCGTGAAATAATGGATGGTTATCTATCTCAAGGTCACATACAATTATAGTGTGAAGTATAAACGTATAAAACTAGAAATTTAGAGATGAAAATCAGTTACTGTATACAAGATGAAGGGCTGCAAGTTGACACTGCTTTATTCAAACAAACAAATCATTAGTTGTTGTTTTTTTATTGTTACATTTTAGCTTCTGGAAATCTTGTTTCCGTAGACCATTAAGAAATATGTTTAAAGGCCATGTCTGCACTGGTAGGTATGTAGTTCTGGTGGAGAATACTAAACTGTTCTTTTTTTATTTTGTACATGGAACTGCTGTCTTCAGTCTTACGTAGGATATTGTGCACAGATAAAGATCACAGTCGGAATTACTCTGTGTGTGTCAGTAAGGAAAGAAGACTAAATGGCTCAGGTAAGTCTTTTCTGTGTTCCTGATATTTCTGTCTGCCGTCTTTAGCTTCCAGATGCAGGAGACTCACCCTCACCTCTGGCCTTGTCTGCCTGTTTATGAATGATTTCCTCAAGTGTGTTTGCACTCAGCTACTTTAATATCATGCTTCTGATTGTCAGTATGGCAATTTTACAATTGTTATTTCTGTCTACTACAACATCTCTTAAATTGATTTTAGGAGTGTTACCTTATTATTAAGGATTTAAGAAAAGAGGACAATGTATATTGTACCAATTTTAAATCCTTTTGAGACAATTTCTGTGATTTCCGCTATAAAGAAATACTTGATGAACTGGGCCTGAAGCAATGCCACAAAGAAAGCTTTATGCCTTCTCTGAATAGAACAATGCAGATCACAGCTGTCACTGCAAAGGGTGGACAATAAAAATCTTGTCTTTTTCTTTCCTCTTTGTTTTAAACAAAACCTTTGATTTGATAACAAATAAATATGTCAGTCACATCCCTGGGATTATTATGGAAAATTGATTAATTACTGTTCAATGAACCTTTTTAGTCAGAACAGGGTAGCTGTGCACATAGTGCATTAGTCATTATTCACCAAAATAACAGTCACTGCACATCAGTAGACCACAGCAATGTTTTAAATCACCACTAATGCAAATTATTTTTTCAGAAAAATATTAATCATAATTAATTACGTTGTTCTATACTAGGCTTGTCTTTATGGTTACATTCTATCTTGTGCCTGTGATATTGAAATTGTTTTACTACTCTATTGATCCCACCCAAATTTCTTTTTATGTAGAAAAATAAAATAATTCTGAGATACAAAATTGTCATGTTTTTAATACGCTGCAAATCTGACAGTTCATAATGGTGTAGTGAAAATTCAAATGACTGCTACGTAGACACTTAAAATTGTTACGTTTAGAAGGGAAATATCTGTCTATTCATGGTTTTCCAAAGTTCAGTGTAAAAACCACTGTGCACCATGATTTGTAAATTACAGTAAGTCTTTTCCACAGATACAGTTTTCAGTTGACAGATTGCTGGCCCTCTCTGTCAACATAAGTGTGTGTGTGTGTGTGTGTGTGTGTGTGTGTGTGTGTGTGTGTGTGTGTGTGTGTGTGTGTGTGTGTGTG
>JAUYWH010000006.1:12153298-12171023 GCA_034779795.1 Ctenopoma multispine | reverse complement strand
TGTGTGTGTGTGTGTGTGTGTGTGTGTGTGTGTGTGTGTGTGTGTGTGTGTGTGTGTGTGTGTGTGTGTGTAACCATTTGTACAATGAGTTCTCAGCTTGTGCAACTATGAAAAATAAATAAAAGACAGAGAGGCTGACACAGGCTTAAACATGAATAGTTTTCCGTTGCTCTACTGTCACACACTTTAACATGAGCACTTCATCTCATCCACACACTCTCCAGCCCTCCTTGCCCATCACCAACCCAATTTGAGGGGAAGGGAAGTGGAGAGACAGATATGGAGACTTGATATCAAGTGGTCCTCAGGTCCTTAACCAGTCAAACGTCCTCTGCTTCACAAAGAAGATCCACTGAATCTGTTCTGTTCCTCACTGTGCAATTGATGATATATATAACAAAAACTGTAATATATATATATACATATTAAATATTAAACATTCAGCTATCAAGCATGATGTGTTCGACCCAGGCAGAAATACTTTGCGCTTTCAAAGCTCATTTGAATCAACATTCACTTCTTAAATATATACAGCCAGAAACATAAATATTGTATCATGTGTTTAATGTATTTGCAGAAAGCTGACTCCAGCACTGTTTTACTATGTTCTGGTGATTTTGATCCTTCACACCACATAGAAAACTGAACAGCTCATTGGTGAAGATAGTCTTTGCTCTTAGGTTAAGGTTTTATATATATTTCAAAACTGATGTTTAATATGTCTGATACCAGTTACAGGTTAAATAATTGTTGGAGATTCGATACTGGGACTGCACTGTTACACTGACATTCATTGGCTGTAAGTGCTGCATGGCATGTTGAGAAGAAACAACCACAAGTAGGGATCACTCGTCTGGGATTCAATGTTGCACTCCCTTGGTTCTCGACCAAAAACAATAAGCAGTGCCTTCTTTGCAAAACTAAATCAGACCTGTTTATGTAAAGGTATGTCATCAGAGAGTGCAGAGCAAATTTCAATTATTAATAAATCATACTCATAATTTTAACAAATGTAGATGTGTCATGAAGTATAATGCTGACTGAACACAATTGTTCGGCAAGGTGTCACAATTCAAATTGTGCTGCACTAATAGGTTGAGGAGTTTATTAAAGGGTTTAAGTATTGTGTAGAAAAAATTGCAACATCTCCAAAACTGGTCCAAACAAAATTTGTTTTTACTGGTGCGACATTAAAGCTGAGGCCATTGTTCTTTGACTTTTCCCCACAATCAAGTAATGCGACAACAACGAAAGCCTCGGTTACATGACCAAGGTGAGAGACTGAGGCGGGCTCATCCATCACAGCAGAGAGGCAAGGTGGTCTGAATTGGCAGCTGTCTCCTCTGGTGCTTTGAAGACTCATGAGGCTTGTTTAAAATTACAATGCAAAGCCAACCTTACTGACACGTTTTTGATGACACCAAGATTTGTTAAGAGAATGGGTCTTTAGGTCTTTTTTCCTACACTGCTGACAAGAGAAACAAGCTATCAGCAAACATCATCTCTCAGCTATCAGCAATGTTAGTTTTCTATCAACATCACTGTTAAATTACTGCTGGAAAAAGGTTTAAAAGTTTCTAAATCCATAAAATGTTATATTATACAAAGACTAAATTCAAGTCAAGATTCATTTTATTTATAGTTTCCAATATTATAAATTGTAATTTCAAAGGAAGAGCAGAGGAGGCGTCACTTTTTCAGTTACAGCGGATTTGGTGCCAACTAAAGCTGCTTTAATAAATATTCCGCCACATAGGAGGAAAAAATAAAGCTAACTGATAAAAACTCCTGACATATTATTGCCTTGTGAAATTGGTAGGGCTAATATGTCAGCAAAAAACTGACACGTCCAGCGCACACAAAGAAAAACTGTAATTTACACTTGTCTTTTCAAGTGTCATATACAGATGAAATCCAGATGTGATTTGACAGCATCTTCAGTGTTTGGTAGCTGCAGGCAAGAAAGAACTTAACAGCTTCAGATGTTAGATGTTCAACTGAAACAAAGTCGATGAAAGTGGGATTAAACCAAACCAGTTAACTAAAGCTCTGGAGTTAAACGATGATGCCTATGTAAACATGTCACTACCAGGACTGTGTCTCAAAGATATGATGTTTGATATATTTGATAAATGTTAATTGTAGATTTGATCAACAACGCAGTAAAAGTAACATAATATTACTATTACATTACACAGTCTAAAAACCTGATAAACAGGTAGGATAAGCCTTAAGTACTTTTTTTAGGAGGGGCTCTAGATTCAAAATAGTGCTTGGACTTCCACATTATAGGTTTGTTAATGACCAGAGTACGATTAATATTAATGTGTCCTGGGATGTGAGAACAGTTTCTAATTTAGTAGATATGCTTAAAAGTCCAGTTTATCATCCAGGTCACAGAATATCTTATTTTTTTTTTTTATATCTGATTTTAATGATTCAGTTCTTTCTGAGATTTTACATGTTTTCAAAACCAATTAAAACTTTGTTTTAAAGAAAGACGGTTAAAAAATATATATGTGCTTTTTTGAGAAATGTTCTGCCATTTTATCTATAAAGAATAAACCAAAACAAGGCTCACAGTGGGTGACTTTTCACAATGGGGGAACAGAGGACATCACTGGCAGTGACTGTGCAATGAGTGAACCACTTAAGCTGACGGTCATCAGCAGAGCAGAGAAAACACAACAATGAATGCAGAAACAAAATTACATGGTGAAAGCTAGTCGCATTTGTTTTGACCTCAGCATTATTAATTATTTTGTTTATAGTGTTTCCTACGCAAACTTAGATCTTTGAGTTTTTCCTTCTTGTTTAGTTTTGCATCTTAAAATGTATTTTATTGATCCATCAGATAGTCTGACTGGAAATATAAAATGTTTGCCATGAGTAAAATCACTGTAAACACAGATTAAGTGAAGACACTAAGGTCACAAATGGGGCTATATTACAGCACTACAACATTGTTTGAACCTCATTGTTTAGGTCATACATTCCCTGTGTCTTACTGCAGAGAGGGGAACGTCACAGACCTTGAATTTGAGCAAGTAGTTTTTCATAATGAAAGCGACTTTAAAACAAGAGGATCATTTTCAAATATTACAATGTACAAGCACTAAAATGTATTATTTAACAAGTAAGATAAAGACCTAGCAGCAGTGTTACAGTAATACTGGAGTTTATTTTCTTGATGGATCTATGTCTGGTGATGTAAGCAATTCATTTGACCAACAATGTAACTTCATTAAAGTAAAAACATTTTGAAACAGTTGAAACATTTTTCCTTTAAACATTGCAACACCATCAAAGTTTTGGGTTGGATTTTTGGGTCAGTGTTACCATGTTTAAAGAGCTCAAGATACAAAGCATTAATGCTAAAAACGTAGAGTAAAGCTGTAACAAACCCAAATTTAAGACTGTATGACTGATCTGAGCAATCACCAGTACACACTGCATCTTCAACACCTCATAATCACTGTGCTTATTTGTGGATATATATATATATATACTGTGGATATACACCATAAGTGCTGAATAATTCAGAGCACTGGTATGCATGTTGCTGAATTATGGAGAAAGATTGGACTCCGACACAGCATACGGCTTTGTTTAGAAAGGGCCTTTTTTGTTTGAAATGGCCAGACGGAGAGATGCAACCCTGAAAACAAAGCCAAGTCCTCTGAGGCAGACCAAAAGTAAATGTGGGTCAGTGCTAATAAAATACATAGTTGAGGAAAACAGCATGTAAAATTCATACTGGTGGTGGTGATTTATTCCCATCCTAACATCTTCAGTTTTTTTTCCCCACATTCATCTAAACATCGTTCCAGTTCCATTATTAGTCTGTTCATTTTTAAATTCTAGCCTCATTTTCCATGTATGACTGGGAAAAATCTTCATGCGAAATCATCGTATCTGTGGCAGTAATTGCCTTGGCAGCCAACAGATGTGCTTTAAAGTGCTAATGCAGAAGTGGAGAGGCCTGAGTGGTTACATGAGGGATGTGAGCTGGAGTCAGCACATCCAGCCTGATAACAAGCCCAGTGCAAAGTCAGTTAAAAGTCAATCAATGTTGTTAAAAGGAAACTTTGATAACTTCAAATGACTGGCAGGAGAGGCTCATTTTGCCTTTTTGCAGCAAGAAGAGAAGCGCCTCTCAGGTAATGATGTGTTGGCTCTGCAGCTGATCTGAAGTCAGGTTCAGTAGACTTTAAAACGTGAAAAAAGAAGAAGGGGTGCACTTTGGCAGCTACTAGAGCCATGGAAAATAATACACCTTCTGGTCAAAGTGCCCAACCTTTCTAAGACACTCTGGAGAGTTGGTCTTTTAAGGCTTTTATGTATCGTAAAATGCTGTCCATCATGCCATCTAGACAAGGGCCAAACCTCAAACTGGGTTATTTATAGGACATTTCACTTAAGCACTGCATGTGTCTAAACCTATATTGATTCACAATCAGGAAAAAAAAACTCTTGCATAATAATCAGCCAATAGAAAAAGTCTGTGTGTGCATGGATGAGTTTGTGAGGTTGATTTTATATATTGCACAGCATGAGTACACAGCATGGTGACATAATAAAGAATCTGCATTTCTATAGCTAAGGTGTATTTGTTCTTGCCTTAATGCCGCCTCTCAAAACTGAATTGCACAAATGTATCCACAGGATCTTGTGCTTAAGTAAGAAGATTTGTATTTTGGTTAATTAAGACTAGTGCCAGGGAAAAACCTTGTGACTAAAGGATGCAAGTGGGTTTGCCATATGTACTAAAGTTAAAGATAATCTGCACAGGACTTTCACCTAACATACCAGCCTGAATCACAGAGCGGGGCTACAAGTCAAGTTTAATGCACTCAAAGACTGAAAAGACGAAGGTCAAGGTTGTTGTAGTCATTCCTTTTCTATGATTTAACCAAATAGTGAAGGTGAACGGCTAGTTCAGACTGAAATCTTTTTCAAGAAAGATTTTGTCAATAAAACGCCATTGCAATAAATACAAACATAACCAGACAAGTATAGAAATAACATCAGTTAAGACGAGCAAAAAGTCACCTCAACATTAAATATCTTGCCTCTATCAACTTTATGGCATCCTTCTTGCGAACAAGAGTATTTAGGTTTTGCAACAAAGCATCTTAGTTGGAGAAAAAACTCAGAGGAATTAATTGAGCTTTATCAATACTATTACTATCAGTGTGCTAGTATCAGAAGCAGTCAAACTATTTGACTCCCCAATCCTTCAAAATACAACAGCTGATTCAGTCATTTTGTAAACCACTTATCCCATTTCAGCCAACTGGGCCCTTGAGACTATTGGTCCTAACCTCACAGATCGAATAAGCAACTAGCAAAACTGTAAGAAGCAACAACTGCTGTAGCTGCTGCCACTGCACAGGGACTCAGACGTTCAGTGCTTCTAATGGGCTGCTACAACTTCCACTGCTGTGGATAATGGCCTACTAACAATCTGTACCTTACACAAGAGGTTACTGCTTTCTGCTTATTCTAATCTCGGTTCATGTGACGAAAAAACAGTTAACAATAAATTAATATATCTATGTAAATAAAAAAGAATTGAATTCACATAGCAAACTTAACTACCATCATAAACCTATAGTTTAGAACAAATGTTCAAACTTTGGAGCTGCTCTAACATCATTTGTGAACAGGTGTATCATTCACAGAATTAATTCACAGACAGGCAGAGACACCAGATGGAAAAAAAAATCAGCCATCATCAATTCGTACAGCAGCAACAAATAGTCTGACTTGTTCATGAGAGCTACCAGCTGCTGCTGCAGTTGGTCACAACGCTGCCTACCTCAGTGGTAAGCAAAAGTCAGTAAAACATATGCCAGTAAATTGTTACAGTAAATGGCTTCAACAGTGACATTTTCCTGCATGTACACAGAAAGATGTTAGGTGGTTGGGCTCCAGTGGTTGGTTATATATGTGGTTTAGTTGGTTTGTTTGTCAGTGTCAATATAGTACGATGATCAGTTTCAAAGTCACAAAAACTGAAATATGACCCTGTTATAAATAATTAAACAGAGTTTAAAGGCTAAAAGGTCATGATACACTGAATGAAAAGCTGTGTCCTGGTCCTTGTCCACGCCGTATTTAAAATATCAACTCAAGAAAGTTACTGGAGGATTTCCAACATCACAATGTGAACAAGTCAAACTCACAAAGACTTGGTTGTGAATTTTTGTTAATCTTTTCTCCCAATAAAAAGAGTTCTCTGGACACAGAGTATACACAGTATACCTTACAAACAAGGTAGAATAATCTTTCATCAACAGCCATGTTTTCTTACATTCGCACAAACGACAACAACCTGTCAGCACAAAACACGCATGACCACACATAGGTCATTCATCTACATGTTAGTGGCAATAACATTCCACAAACTACATACTGACAAACTAAAGCATATCATCATAATAAACCATCGCTTTTACCTGTTAGTCCAGACAAAATGAGCTTCACTTTTGGAGAAACTGTGAAAGACAGCTTGGACGTCAAAACACTAACTCTGGCATCAAGACTTGGATAAACAGGAGGCTCTTTTTCCCTCCAAAACAATGAAACACGCCCACCCTTCTTCTTCTTCTTCTTCTTGTCTTTTAGTTGCAGTTGGCAAGCAAATCGAAAAGGAGCATTACCGGCTCCTACTGCTTCGGAGTTTGGATCAAAGTTACAGCCTAGTCATAAGTCCTGACTGCTCTAAAACAGTAAACTAAATTCTGCCCAGCCCACTAGGAATTCTCAGGATTGTATTTATATTAAAATCTTACCCTAGCCTTTCTAAGCTCTTCCTTCATATGCTGCCTCTCCTGCTCATACCTCCATGCCCACCCTATTATCCACGTATTCTATATTATATTCCCAATAGCTTCATCTGATCTTCAATCCCTGCAATTTAGTGAATAATAATAGTATTTTTTCTGTAGATAAAATCCAACCTGTTCTTGTTTCTATTTAGATGTGTTTTTGATGTGTATTTTTTTCTGTATTTATCTTATTTGTCTGTGTTAACCTTTATTATCTAGTACGATAATATAGTAAGATCCCGCCTACTGACTTTAATTTGGCCAATCAGGTCAAGGTAACAAGGTAACAAGAAAAGGTAACAAGTGCTCATATATACATCTCTGAAACTGCTGAAACTGATAACAACAAATTCCCAGTTCATTGTGTTTGTTACTGTAGTTGAAACATATTCAAAATCATTTTGTTTAACATAACTGAAGACATGTAGACGTGTTTCTGTTGAGGCACACTTTCTCAGTATTTTACATTACTCACAAAATGAGCTTTAATCCGATTGATTTTGCTTGCTAGTGATGTTTTGGAAAAATGAAGTAGACAAAGCTCACATAGAGCAATAACAGTACAAACAGTATGTCCAGGATGAGCCTTATCCGAATTTTACCTATACATGTTTGTGCCTAATTTGTGCAAGGTAATATAATATTTATATCAGGGTAGGATTTATATTATTTTATGACACATGTTGTGAATATAGTAGTTGGACAGACCTTACATGTGTTGTGGTTGTATCAATTTTCTTTAGCTCCATCACTACAACAAACAACAAGGCTTGTGTCTAAAGCATTAATTCAAGGGGAATTATTAAACAGTTGTACCGGCACAGACGCTAGGGGCCTAAAGGCTTTGTTTAAAGTGAATCTTAAAATGTCTTATTCTCTAAATTCAATCAAATGACTACAAAAAGGGAAACAGACCAACAGAATACTAATAATACAGAGCACAAAGAGACATACAATTATCACAAAAGGACACAAATGACTTCTCTTTTAGTTTGTGGGTCTCACTCCTGTGCAGGAAGAAAGCCCTTTACATGTGTCCATAATCCGCCCATATACTCTTCAGTGAAGTGCTTCATTGTAGCTTTGAAGTACTGCTTTGAATGTCAGTGCATCAAAATAGTACAAAAAACTAGAAGCTCCAGTTTCAGACATAATATCTCATCAGCAAAACATCTAGTAGAGATATGATCAAGCATGTGAGTGTTCAGGGTGTGTGCCTTACTCTGCCTCCTTTTCACTGTTCTCTCTTTTCACTCAGGCTGTCTTTGCTGAACAGTTGTCCGAGGACCTCTCTACGTCTTCTGGCTGTCAGTGCATCATTATATATGGATGTTCATACTCCTAGAGTCTCAGCCAATCTTTTTTTCTTTATTTGTTTGTTGCTCTTTCTCAGCTGTCTTCATTTTTTCTTGTTTGTTATGTTTTGTTTTTGTGTATGTGGCCTGATTCGAGGGTCTTAGGAGAATTTTGTATGTTGCCCATATTTTGAAGTCCCTTGAGGCATCTTATGATTTGTGATAATGCAGTACATAAATGAAACGTGATTTAATTTTATTTGGCATTGCAAGAACGGGATTTGTACTGTAAGTATTTTGCATTAAGTATCTTTAATAGTATAATTAAGATGCCAAAACTCTACAGACACAACCAGAGTCTGAAAATAAGCTGTTGTAAATATGCTGATATAGAGTATGGAATAATGTGGCCATGCTCTCAGTCTTGACCAGAGTCAGGTTTAAAACACAGATAACTTAACTGACAGAAGTTTGACACAAGCTAACAATACAAGACCCCATGTGTTTTCAACTGAATGAAATATAAATGGCTTACTTGTCTTCATCTTTGCTCCTGGCCTTACCAAACCACAGCAGCAATTTGTCATGAAACAACCATGTAAGTTTATTTAAAAAATGATAATTCACATATTAGTGTATCACATTAAAAACACATTTTCTTTTCTACATGTATAGAATAGCTGTCTTATTAAATTCTGAGACGTAGACAGAGTGTGTTTGTGTTGCACTCATTAACCAGGTTAATCAGTCAACTTTTATTTCTGTCAAATGTCTCCCACCTCTGATCAGCTGCGTTCTGACGCCCCTCTTTTTGAAAAAAAAAACAAAACCCAGAGAGTCATCTCTCAGAGGACAACACAGACGCAGCATAATTAGTAGCTAATTAGTTCAAACCGCCGGACTGAAAATGTCAACAGCGTGTTTAACCATCACACTGGACCATTGTTCCAAAAACAACACAAAGACAAAACGAGGGTGAGCCTGAACTGTACAGGGCATAGTGAGAATCAAATATTATCTTTTCCTCCATTGTGTTTTTCTGGGCTCACACATTCTCAGCTGTTTCACACCTCTGTCTAAAACTCATCCACTTTTCCTCCCTTCTTGACCTGAGTGGAGGTTGGAAGAATTAATGACTAGCTAAATTTATGAGGGAAAGTTATGAATAATGTTTACGTATTAATCATTCATGGTGGCCAGCCAAGCACATACACTACTGCTCCCCAGGAAATTACAGGCTCACCTCGACAACATAAATTATCCATCAGACTTCAGTCAGCCTTCGCAGCACAGCCAGTCAAAACCAAACTATCTCTACAACTACACTGACACTCTGTGGTTTCTTCTAACTTTAACTGCACTGTAGACGATATGGAAACAACTTAAATGTGAATTCTGCAGATGAAACAGCACTACTGAAGCAAATATTTTGCTTACATATATCCTTTACTCTGCACAAAAATGTATTTTAAACATTTTGAAAGTGATTCTTCGTATGTCTTTCACTCCTTCAATTGTCTGCACTTTTCAAAAGCTGCGTTTGTTGTTTACAGCCAGGTTTCTGTCCGGAGCCTCTATGATGCTTTAGCTTTAGAGTAAAACAAAACCTGGCCTTCAGACTTACACTATCCCTGCTTCATGTTATCAAACACAAAACATATGTCTGTGGTGTGTGTATAAGCTGAAACATGTAGATTCAGTATTTAGACAGACTTAGAAAAACTGTTCATCTTTTTGTTTAAGTTATAATAGGGAAATATTATCAGTTAAATATTGGGAATATAAACATGCATATCAATGGTTTTCTAGTAGCAAAAGTCACAGGAGTGCCGAAGCCAATCCCACTCACTCAAAGAGTTCCTGGACATCTGGGCAAATAAGGTAGTTGTAATGCGGTCTGTTACATATCACATACTGCAATGAGGAGCAAATGAGAGTAAGAACGAGTAGGAGTGTAGCCTGGAGAGCTCAACACGCTGGAACTCATCAACTCAACAAAATTTAGTTTGCAGAATTCAGGAAACATGCTCCAAAGTGAGAAGACAGTCTATAATGTCTTCACAGACACAGTCTATAATGCAGTACCAAAAATGTTAATTAATTAAAATTGGCAATGATTACAACCATTCAATAGTTAAATAACAAGTGCAAATGTAAAAACCTCATTTGCGATGTGTGAAAGGGTGAGTTTCTAACCAAATAAACTAAGTTTTCCTTCAGTTCCTCTTACTACTGAGGATTGTGTGGCAGTGTTCCCTCCTGTCCAAATCAGTGAAACACCTCCGAGTCAGAAGCATTTTTGTGTTTACTTTAAGAAGGAAACTTAGATTGACTCTGATTTTAACACTGCGGCTCAGAGGAGAGAGAGGAACCAAAGGACAAAAGAGGACAGACTGTGTTGAAAAATCCTTGCTCTTATGTTATTGGTCCAGCGCAACACATGCAGCAGAAAGCCAGCACAATAATTAGTTTCACAGGAGCAGTGTGTTTAAGAACGATAAGCTTTGCTTTGGGTGAAGAGGAGTCAGCAGATGAGTGTAGCTTCTTGTTATCTGTGCAGAGCAGAAGGAAAGAGGCACACTGCTGTAATAACTTTGAGAAACAGAGGTAAAGGGAGAGGGGGGATGCTGCAAGTAGCACATTATAATAGATGAGGATCAGCACATTTTCCCGCCAGTGCTTCTTTAAATTTGGATCAGTACATTTGTAATGACCCAGAAGGCTATGTATGTTAATGATGAGAAGGCTGCATTCCTGTGTTGGCCTCTTAAAGTGATGGTGTTTCTGCAGCCAGCAGCTTCCAATTCCCACAAGAACAGATACACGAGCTAGAGCCGCATGCAGAGACAGACCAGATGATTGTCAGTAAGCGGCGGTTCTGGTGCTCACACAAGTTCACAAGCATCATCAATACGCGCCACAATCATTATTCATGGTGCGTTGCAGTTGCAGAGCTGCTCATGGTGCAGTGCATGTCAGGATGCACCTGTCAAGTAGGCCTGACCACCATATGATATGAGGAAGAGGAACAAAAGAGGAAGTGTAGCTGTCTGGAAATTGGTCAGAGCTCCATTTTGACATGAAGAATAAAATGTATTTACTTTAGCAATTTATTTTCAGTACAGTAAACTCTATTTTTCAGTAGAGTAAACTGTATCCTTCTGAAGAAAAGGAGGTTTAATGTATGGGTACATAATTTGTGTGAAAGTCAAATAAGCGATTGATTGTAATGTGGTGAAACGTTTTTCGTATTTGTTAAGCAAACCTTACACTGTACGAAAGACGAATATTTCCACTGTCAGCTATTGGTGTGAATAAAATGAAAGTAAAACACAAAACTGTACAGCATGGCTGCATCTTGACACACAGTTTACTTTGGGGCTGATATAATCTGAGCATCTTCAGCCTTTCACTGAATAAATCGCTGAATAAATAAATGACAAAAGATGACAATGCTGACAGGGTGTGACTTTTCCATGTAAAGCCTGCCATTTGGTCCTTTGTCACCTGGACAAGCCTGTCGAGCAGGGCTCGAGAGGTTTGATTTGAATTCTTTTCTTCAGAGCCAGTCACCTTGTCAGAGCTATTCTTCTTGCTGGCAGATGAGAAAAGAGCACTCAGCAGATGTTACTGGGCTACATATTCCTACTGTGGGTTCAGTGAGAACATACAAAGCCTGGCTTTTTAAGAATTTGGGAATGAATGAAGTATTGATTTCTACTATTTACAGTAATTGGCTTCAGATCTGGCTTTGGATCATACTCTTGAGTCTCTTTTTCATTTTAAGGCCTGTTCCTTTTGCTACTAAGGCATCATGTGAGTATAAGGCAAACTGAGACAAACTTTCTGCTTAAATAAAAAAACAGTGCCTGTATTTATTCTTCAGCGAGCAGTCTGGAGGGAAAACTGCTGATCTAAACATGGGAAACAAAAGACACGCAGAGGGAAAATGTATTTCACTTGTCTAATCTTAACAGATCTTGTTTTACTACACATATTCACTACACGTTTTTCTGTGTACCTTTGTATTGTTTGTTCACGGAATTCAAAACTCTATAACAAGAGGATAAAAATAATCTGAACGTTAATCTGAATGGACAAATGAATGGACAACATGACTAAGAGTCTACGACCATGCTAGCAGCTCCGAGGCTGTACTAGGACACAGTGTTGCTTTGAGCTAAATGCTAATGTCAGCATTTTAACATGCTCACAGTGGACATGTCTACACACTGATGCTTAGCAGGTACTGTTTACAATATTTGATAATTAGTAGTAAGGATATGTTGAGTGATAAGATTAATATAAACTGACGTTATTTCAGGAACATAAATAAGTGAATGTACAATGTTTATATTTTATGTTTTAGAACATGTCAATACCACATATCTAATGTCATTTTCATTTGCTAAAGATGAAATATTTAATGCATTTCAGATGAAAAGGTTATTCCTATTGTGTTGCTTTCCTATTCTGATATTCATCATAATATACAACACTACATTTTCAGTATAAGTTTCTACTGTTGTTCTACTCGAAGTTCTCTGTATTTGGAATTTGCACAAATATATCACAAGAATAACTTTCTTTAGAACATTAAAAGACAAATTACTTATTTGCTTTATTTCAGCACACCACTCCTAGATATGTTACTGTAGTACATTATTGAATTATTATTATTATTGTCGTACATACACTCTTTGCCTATTGGCAGCATGCATATGTTTTTATATGACCAGCTTTAATGCAGGCGCCACTGCGCTCCTCCACTATAAGCTGCAACATGCTTGGAGCTGCTTCCAGACATAACACAGTGTGACTGAGTAAGGTTTTTTAATGGTGCAAGGACAGAGCTTTGATCCTCGTCCACGTTACTGCTGCCCACCGACTGCAGAGTGGCAGCTGATGTCATCTCTCCTGTCACTCATCAGCTAGTCTGTCAGCCTCATGCCTTCACAGCCATATCAGGTGATTTGAAACAATGCTCACTCACAGATGAAACAACACTGTTTTATTATTTTGTTATGATTTGATTTTTTTTTTTTTCCATTTTTATTATTATTATTTTTAGTCACCTTAGGGATGGAAATGTTAATCAGTCCCCTTTGGTCCACTTTTGATCCTCTGACAATTCATCTAGTGCCACCTACAGGTCAATGTTTTTTGACATCTACTACATAGACCTTTAGTACACACGTTCATGTTCAGTCAGGATGCCTGACTATTTCTTCTTTACTTCCTGGAGACTCTACTATACGTGAGAGTGGTATTAATCTGTCATCTATCTGTCATATAATGTTGCGTATGTCTACTTGAGCTGTCGCTCATCTCCCCTGACACATGTATCACAAAGAAAAGGCCAAGAAAACAGTATCCTCTCTCTATATACAGTTCAATCCATAAACCACGCTTCTAAAACAAGTCCAAAGTAGAGGAGAAATCAGATTACTCATTTGTTGTATGTACGCTGATTTCCTGCAACCAGGTTTCTTAAGTGCATGTAAACACAGTCAATAAAAATAATCAACCACTAATGTTTTGTTTATGATTTTCAGTCACATCTCTCTGCCTGTGTCTGTACTTTACTTTGCTTCCATCTCATCCCCAAATGACAAACACATGTGAAGTGTAATTTTTGTTCTTTGCACATTTCCGATAACCAATCAGATCACTATCTACCACTAAGAGCGTTTAGCTGTGTACAGCGAAGATACTATCAGCAGCTGAGGCAAACATCATGATGGTAATGGTCTAGTGCATATTTAATGAAGGTAAATATGCATCAGTTTGTAACTTTGTAAAGATAGTAGCAAAACTCATCAATATCTATGGTGTACTGTGCAGTCCAAGCATCTTAAAACTATATAAATTAAACTGCAGCAAATGGCAGTGTGAAATCACTTTAAATATCTTCTTAATTAACTATATAGCCACTATTCCCCTCACTACTACACTCCTGGTCAGTTCACAGTTAGGACATAAGGTTGCTTCACATAACCTTGACATATTTCAAATGAGTAGGATCCCAGGATACCTACTGATACCCACAAGTATTTCACTGACACACAATATGTACAAAGCATTTTCAGTTTTATTTGCAGTAATCTAAAGTGTTATCCAATGCTGTTTTAAGAACAATAAAATGTTCAAGGGAAAGCTTTACAATTGTCCATTTCACATTTACTGTATGTTAAAGTCAGAAAAAATTCAGTTCCCGAGGTCTTTAGTTCACAAATCTTAATTAACAGAGGGGAGATAACAAGGAGCGAGTTGCAAATGTGCCCTCAGAGAGGTGACTCATACATAATATGCATTAGAATAATTCCCTTTTCATAAAAATGACATATTTCAGCTGATTGCCTTTGCACTGCCAACCCTTCATTAGCCTTGTCATACAAATGAAAATGCAGCTTCACAGTAGGATGGTTTTTGCCAATAACTTGTACATCAAACAAGTGGGTTATATGCATACATACTGTACATCCATCCATTTTCTTCTGCTTATCCAGAGTCGCATCATGGTGGCATGGCAGCAGGTTCAGCAAGGTAGTTCACACATCCTTCTCTTCAATGACATTTTCAAGCAAGATCCCAAAGCATTCCCAGGCCAGATGAGATCATCTCTCCAGCGTGTTTTCAAATGTAATCTCATCTTTCCAGGAACTATATATAGTCTACTAAACACATTTAATCATCCTTCCAACCCCACTCATGGACCAAAATCAGTTCATTCTATTACACTTGACCTTTTTCAGCTAATTCTGTACCTTCAAATTCAGTCTGACTGGGAACACAGACAAATCTCCTACTAAGATTTCTAGAACTTAATAAAAAGGTACCAGAGAGAGTTACAACTCCCAAAAGGAAAGAGGCTTTTCGACTGTATTAAATATTCACTCACTATGAGAATCATAGAGGCATGATATAATAACATGTATCTGACTGAAGTTTTAAGTGTTAAACGTGTACAGGTAAGAAATGTTAGCAGATGATTGACTTTAATTATTTAACTAAATACTGCCATACAGTGGAAAATAGAGAATTTTTAAGCTAAATCTGACGATATTGTAGAGCAACAAAAAATCTGTATGTAGAGGTCAGATTGAATGGATGAGTTGACCAAACATCAGACTACAACACAATATACTGCTGTTTGTTTGCAGTTTCCATCCAACAATTACACAGGATCATTTTTTTTAACCCTGATCATTCCCTAACCTTAACCCATGTGTTTATTAGCCTTAATCATTACAACAAAGGTCCCTTAACTTTAATGCAGTACTAATTTTAACCTCAGCCATGATCATTAGTTTTCTTCAGCTGTCCGATGGGTAATCATTCCTACAGTCCATAATGGCTATTAAGTGATCTCCATCTAATGTGAGTGACGTAAGAGATGCAGTACAACATCCTCAGTTCTTGCTCTGCTTTGTTTGAGCGTGACCTGATCTAAGAAGCTCTGGAGGAATGATTATCAGTAATTCTGTCAGGCATTAGACTGATGTATTACAATAAACTTGAAAAGATCATAGCCTCTTATCAGATATACAGTATGTTAGCCATGCATCAGTGCCCATGACACAAGGGTCGAAGACATATTATGCATGTTGTTTACCACACAGCCACAGAAGTTTAAGCTGGGAGACGAAGCCATGATGATAGTTACACATTATTGAGGTGCTAAACAGCTGCACAAAGGTGATTATGAGAGAGTGTACATGTGTCACGATATCAATAATGCATCACAGCCTCAAGGCTCTCCATGGATAGTGTGAATGGCTTACCAGAGGCTGGAACTGCCAAGCAAGGCAACGCAAAACAACATCAACCATCACAAAGTATAATCAACAGTGAATGAGTCATTGAGAACTAAAAGTGATCACCGTGATATAAACAACTGGAGGCACAGAGACACCATGTTAATATTCTGCAGGGCCATTTCTGCAAGCAGAGCTGTCGAGGATGAGCAGGATGACCCCTCAGTCTTTACAGAGTGGGCTGCATGTCAGAAGGGGTCCTGTCCTAGCCAAACGTATAGTGAAAACACAGTCAGTGAGAAAGCAGTTGTTTTCATAAGGGTAGCCCTTACAATGTCAACGTTCAACGAGTTTTTCTGAAGCATTTTTGTGTGTGCAGCATAGTATGACAAGCGCTGAATGTTTCTACTGTGGCATCAGCATTGGCAGTAATCAGTTATAGTGAAATACTCAGTTTCAGACAGGAGAGTTCTTCAGATTCCAGGGTAAAAAAATCTGGAATCAGGAGAAAACTGTAAACAAACTTTCTAAGGAACAACAAACATGCATGTATCAAGGAGAACTTTATAAAGGCATGGTGCTCATTCACTCCTATAAAAGCTGCTCATGCGCTGATCTTTCAGATTTTAAAATAACTTAGTATGTATGCACATTCTCCTCCAGTCTTTCTCCAGTCCATCTTTTGGCTTTCTGCACACAAGTGAGGATAAATACAATCATCTACTTTCTGGGCCAGAGCACGTTTCAGGATGAAATCAGAAGTTGCAGTATCTGTTTGACCACTACACCAAAATGCAATGCGCTGTTTCCATTTAGCTTGGTAAATTGGTGAATCTTTATTTCAAGCAGAACAACAGAAAAACCTTTGACAGCGATTGTAGCAGATATAATGTCAACATTATGTCAACACTGCTTTTAGCTTTTCATTTCTCTAAATGCACGAGGAGAGTTTAAAATCAATGAAAAATGGTCTTATTACGATCCAATTTCTTATTTCCAGGGTCAAAAATGGTTCTTTTATATCTATCAACATGAGATAAGTAGAGAAAGATGAAGAAGATAAATTATTTTGATTTGTTTTGCCTGTATGTGGAGTAACAGAAGAAAATCATGCTGTTAACAAAAACAACTAAAAGCTTTTTAGTTACAACCATCATCTGGGCATGTTGTGGCTTTCCCAACATAATAGACAGTATAATGTAAATGTAACCACTAAACTTCATTATTATACACATAAAAGTATGGATGTTAATTCTGCACTGTCAATGCAGTGTCAATACACTTCATCAGTGAGACTCTGCAGGAGATCTAACCAGCGTGCAGCCATTTATAACAATCTACTGTGTAGACTTTACATGAGAGCTCTGCATGGTTAGCATAGATTTGGATTTAATGTCTAAGACTTGACAGCTGGGGAAACAAGTAAACAAAGCAAAGAGTGAGACCCCTGATGCTGCCTTGCCCTGTGTCTGTCTTGAATGACATTTGTATCCCTCTGATGGATTATAAAATAATTTATTTAAAACATAGTCACAATGATTGTTTGCAGCACGTGTAATTCCTTGAATAATTGTCTTGCGAGGATTTAAACACAACTAAAGAAATGTATTAAACTTGGAGTGAAATAAATCATAACTACAGGAAGCTCTATTCAGTGATTGGTTGATTTTGTGCTGCATGTGTGTTCAAAAAACATCCGGAGTTTGACATTATTAAAAGTGCAGAAATAATAGTTGGCAATGATGACACAATACTTGCATTTCACTGCAGTGTGTGTGTGTGTGTGTGTGTGTGTGTGTGTGTGTGTGTGTGTGTGTGTGTGTGTGTGTGTGTGTGTGTG
>JAUYWH010000006.1:12130833-12142347 GCA_034779795.1 Ctenopoma multispine | reverse complement strand
GTAAAGTGCCTTGAGATGACTTCTGTTGTGAATTGGCGCTATATAAATAAAGTTGAATTGAATTGAATTGAATTAAAAGTATCACATCAGACAGAGTATCATCATGAGGAACAAAGAACTTCAGCAGTAGTAGCTGGGGTTGAAATTGTGATTTTCATATCAAAATCATGTTGTAGTCCACTGTAGGAGATAAGGGTGTTAGTCAATTACCTGTCTGTTAAACAGTGCTCTTCTGGGTTTGCAGTGGTTTTTACCTCGCCGCTTTCCCATGGATTTCTACTCGGTGTCTGCCATTTCTTCTCGGTGAGGTGAGATAGCCTGCAGCTACATGGATGTTGTCCTTATTAATAGCTCTGCCCTTCATAGACTGATCTGGAGAAGTTTTTTGGATGTAGTAACTAAGGTGGTTAATATTTTTTCTACACAGACCTAGGTAGTACATCACCATTTTGCTTCTATAAATACAGTTATCATTTAAAACTTGTATGTTGTGTTTGCTCAAGTTGCCTTTTTTATATTACATTTTGTTTGAAAATCTGAACCAATACAATAAAGCATACTGTACACAGAAAGAGAGGCAATCAGCAGTTTTCTCAGCGCTGTGAAGGATTTGTAGGCAATGGACTAAAACCACTAGTATGATCCATTTAAGAATGATTGATCCTTACAGTTCTTGGAGCTTAAAATCAGGTTATCTGTTTAAACAGACATTTTCCTAAACATTAAGCCATTCTGTCATGCATGTGTGATTGCCTGTGTGCTGTCAATCATAGCCCAGCTGTGTATTTGCTAAGTGTGAACAGAGTGAAGAGAGATGGGGGCATTTAGACATGGGAGTGTGGAAATGCCAGATGGAGAGGAGCACATGCAGCCGTCCTATTATCCAAGATGAATCATCTGTTTCCTGCCTTTTTGTATTGCTGCATTCGAATCCAGGCTAACAAAAATATCTATGTTTTGTTGTGATGCCAGGTATACTGGAATTTTTTTTCTTTCAAATTTCTTTTTTTCCCAGCTCAGCACTCAATGTACAGGCATATCTTCTTTTATTAGAGCTGTACAAGCAGTGAGACTGATCTTTTCCCATATTAGACTATACTGTGAAGGCTCAATATTACAGGTAATGGACTGAGGGACTTCTGACAAGCAAAATTGCAGTGGCAAATGTACAGATAGTGATAGAGGTTACTGGCAGTAAGATGTTTGACTATGTGGATTACTGAAGCTCTACACAAACTATTTCCTGTCCCACCCTGCTTTTGACAATGCAGATTTATATTTAACTGCATCATAACAAAGTATGCACATAAGACAAAGTGACAGAGAAGTGAGAGAAGGTGGCCAGTGTATGTGCGATGGAGCTGATTAGGTTTGGGATCAGGTGTGCAGGTGGGTATCGGAATCAGCTATGTGTGTGTCATGTTATTTAAACTGTTATTATGAGCAGTCGAGTGAGAAAAAAATTTATATCTCAAACTCCCATTTGTAATTCATGCTCAGAGAGCTCTGAAATTTCTTTCCACAATTCTTGGCAGGCAACTGTGGAAGTGTCAAAGTAGCACGTTTCAAATGAACTTTAAGGCCACCATCATCGTCAGGTTAGGGTAGATAAAACAACTAATAAATCTGATTAATATACTTGAAAATTGTATCCTGTGTTTTTGTTTACCTAAATTGTAAGCAAACAAAAACAGAAATACAAAGCTAACACATAGTAAACTACTTTAGCAGCATCAGCAGCACAAGTACAGCCACCATCATGGACAACCATCCTACCAGTACATCCTGTAATGCAGTGTTGAGTATGCAGCAGAATCAGCATAAGCAGCACATAGAGTTCAGGTTCATTTACACACGTAGCACGTGGGCTGACACATAGGTTGTATATACAGACCGATTCGAATAAAAGTGTATTAGTTGTGTGACATTAGTGTTTTGTCTCCAGGTTTTTACTATTTCTCTTACTGCAGGGTTTCCCAAATCTGGTCCTCAGGGTCCACTGCCCTCCTTGTTTTTCAGCTATTCCTGCCTAGATCTGGATCAGGTGTGTTCAGTCTGTCAGAAAGAGGGTAGTGAGCCTTGAGGACCAGGGTTGTGAACCCCTGTGTTACTGTCATGGTACAGCATACATACAAGTTGGTAGTTTTGTTTATGTGTTATAAAAAATTACACACATGTGGCTTCAACAGATCTATGAAAATTATATGACCTCAGTAAAAACTTAAAAATCTGCTTTATGAAGCCTGTGTCCTATCATAGAATGTCCCTCAATCCCTACATGTGAAGATCCAGACCTGCATATATCAGGGCAACAAAACACTTAACAATAAGAAACCACTGCACAGGACTGTACAGCCTCAAAGCACAGCTTTCATGGCCAATTCTTGATGATGGTGGTTTCCATTGCAAATCTACTGAAAACAATGACGCTCTAGTCTCTAATCCATTGGCCAAGTCAAGGTTCAGCATACTCACACATACTGTACAGACAGACAGACGCTCTGACAAAGCTTCACTTTTATCCTTTCAAGTCTTATTTACACACTTCAGATAAAATCCTCTGAACTGAACCGACGGCTAAAATTGGAAACTTCACTCAAGCAAGGAGAAATATCTATTTGAAAACATGAATTTCTTATTCCAATCAGTAATCTGCTATACTCTTCATTCTGCTGCTTGATCTTTTAGTACCAGTTCACTTCCTCTTTTTCACTTCTACCATCAGAAATTCTGAAAAACAGAAGAATAATTCTCACTAACAAGAATACCTCCCAATAATACAAAACTTTCACTCTGGTGTTTGGCAAAGTCATAAGTCACTTTAGTCTGAGACATCTGTCATTTGTTCATAAAAATAAAAATAAAATACTTGAAAGCCCATGAGCACAATGTATAGCAAAATACTGTACTATAAATGTGACTTAAAAAATGAAATAAAATCACAAACACACAATTGCAGCTTTAAGGAACATAATATTAATTTACAAAAAAAAATTAACAACGTTTTACAGTTTTTTTTAGGTTTAAAATTAAAAATGAACTCAGTAAAAATCTAATAAAATGTGTGTAATGAATGAGTCTTTACATTATTGAATGAATGACTCAATAAGCTAAACTAAACTAAGCTAGGTGACAAAATAATAACAGGATAAAAAACAAAAATACAACTAAATATAAAACTGAAAGTCCACTTTTTTTCCAGAGCAGGGGAGTATGGAGAGGATGGCAGGGATGTTATAGTGCTCTAGTGATAACAGGTGCCTGCATCAAAAGCGGCAGCTCACTCGACCTGGTTTTTCAACCAGCATCTCCATGCACAGGCTTCAGACACATAGAAACAAGGAAACACAAGACCTTAAAAACCACAGAGTCAAAGATCAGTCATGTACACACACTTGCTCGTTGTTTTCACCAAATGGCCATGAGATGCTCAGAGTTGGAGCAATCTCCCACCCTGCCCATTAACTCAACCATGGCCGTACTTTGATGGTGGATAGTGATGCTCAGTGTTGTCTCTCATCTCCATATCACTCTACTTGTCCGTCTCTCTTCTACTGACTTATTCTCGCCACTTTTCCCCAGTCTCGCTACCATAAGCCCACCTCCGTTGTATCTGCAGCTCTCTGCCACCCTCACCCTATCTGCAGTACTCCACACCTGTCTCCCAGCTGCTGCCGCTGCTCACTGTTAACTGCGTTCCACTTGTGCCACCTCGACACCCTCTCTTCACCTCTTTTGCAAGTGTTCTCCCCAGTAAATTTTCTTGTAACCCAGTGAAGGATTTTGTCTTCTTCTTTTGTTACTATGTGCATCTGTTTGGTAACGTCAGAAGCAGTTTTGTAATGAATACATTTTCCTTTCCTTTCCTGAACTTTCCACTGCTGCCATTTCTAGACACCTGTGTTTAAGATTGACGGGAACACAAAGACGGGTTTGGAGAAAACGCACATAAATGAACCACTATCTCAGTCTTGCGATCAGCACTTGCCACAAACCATTCAGCAAAAATGAATGAACCTCAGGAGTACGTGAACACTGTACCGAAACCAGTCAATCAAGATCAAGGAGGCCATTCACATGTGACAGTGAAGATCATAAGTGAACAAAAACGGGTGTTGATCTCTCACATATGAGCACTTGTTATCTCTTGATCATAATTCCACGTCAGTCACAATGTAACGTGACCGTTTTACTACAGTATATATTGCCTCAGGAGAATGATGTATAAAGCGTATAAGTCAAATGTCTGCAGATCCATGTGGCTCAGACGATGCTGCATGAGACGATAGTATTTATTTATTTTTAGAATAAAAAGCTTTAGAAAGTAACCTTGCAGTCTCAACAGTGACATGCCATGTTGCACTGGCAATTTAATTACCCCGCTTTCCAATTCTGTTTTTTGATGGCAGCAAAATGATTACATGGCCATCACTGATGTAAATGTACAATGACTGCTTTCCTCTCTTGCCAGGAGCTCTCCCCTTTATCTTCTCTCACTTTTTGTCCTTCAGTCTTCATATTTCATATTTCACATATCCTCCACTTGTTCTCCCTGTCTCCATTTCTCTCTGTAACCTTGTGAGTTTGCTTTAATATTCATGGTGATTGAACCTGAGGGGAATTCAGCATGTCTCTTTAATTTATGTGAGATAAGCTTCATTATTCACCCAGTGATTTAATATGCATCATAGGGTTGGTGGGTGAACATATGAGAGAGGAAATCTATGAAACCTTCTCTCAGAAACGCTGTGCTGTATGCAGTTAAACTTCTGTAGAGGTGACTGATAGTCTTGCCCCGAGGCAGATGACTCTGTACTCCTCTCCTTCATTTTTTTACCCATCCATGCAGCATGGCTCCTTGAATGGCAGTGTCTATCAGCCCACAACTTTGGTCCAGAGCTAAATATCTTACACAGCTCCTGCCATGTTCTTAGGACATCTCTTGAGGTCATTCTAATATCTCTGTTGGGTCTGAGCTCTGACTCGGCCTCTCCAAAAGGCAGATATTTTATTTTGTTATAGATTTACTTTGATTTTCAGGGTCACTGTCCTGCTGCTTCACCCAACTTCTACTGAGTGTCAACCATCAGACAGCCATCTTCATATTATTATGTAGGATACAAATAAACTTAATAAAATTGACTCACATCTGATCTCTGACAATGCGACTAACCACAATTCAGCCATGAGTGGTAGTGCAAGAGAGTTCACCACATAATACATTTCACTTAAATCACAATTGAGCATCAAGTCTTTTAATGTGCCTGACAGCATTACGGTGGTTTTTAGCCCTACACGATGATGCTGCTTCCACCATACTTCACTGTTGGGAAGTTTGGAATGTTTTTATGTTGTCTTGCAATTCCTTTTTTACACCACATATAGTGCTGCATGTACTGTCTCGTGTACTGTACTGTCTTTGCTGTCACAGATGCCAAAGGAAGTTCAACCAGTTATTAAATCCAAAGCTTCACTTACTTTTCCTACCAGCAGTTTGAATGTTTAATAGGTGAATTATAATTGTTTCCATTCTGTAACAAAAACCCAAATAATATTAATATTATATTCAGCAAATGCATGTATCAGACCCGCCTGATCGCTCTTCATATATTTGTCATCTCGTCTCTGTCCACATTTTTCTGATTGTGCACATACTGTACATCTGTCCATTGCTTTCCTTGCCTCACCATAAGGTCTACACTCATGCACCCTGTCCTCTCTGACACATTTCCTCTGTGTTATCTTTCCCTCTTCACCTCCCTGTGCTTAAAAAGGGCATTGGTATTCCAGAGTCAGGTTGGCAGGCTACGCCTATCTCTTCAGAGGGTCTTTGAAACCACTCTAATTTTGCATTAAAAGGAAATTCCAAAGGCAAACTTTGTGACATGTCGTGACATGTTAACAGACAGCATTTAGAGAGGAGACTAACTAGACAGCTACTGGCAGCAGCAGGTTAAAATGGGAAATGAAGTCTTTGGTGCAGTCTCAAAGTATGTCATTCCCTAGTGTATAAAAGAAGAATAGAGAGTTCCTAGTACACCAGGTATTACTTTCAAACATATTACAACAGACAGTTGTTCTAATACTGTGACACCATCAGATGCAGATGCGAAGTAGTTACTGTAGGAGCACTGAGTGGATTTTTGAAGTTTGTGGTTTGCAGTTAAGTTGAATAAATAAAGCACAGACTACACGTCACCCATTGCAGGGCATGTCAACACAGAATCACATCACACACGACAACTGCTGCTGCACTGTTCTGTGTAGATTGAGAGATTTTAAACTTACGGCATGTCACAAATATGCAAAGACAAAAGAAAAGTGGAGGTAATGGTCCGGTAGTTTTCCCACAGTGTCCCACAAAGAAACAGTTATCCCATAGTGGTTGTAGTAATATAGTATTTAGATTCAGAAATGTACAGCATTGGTTAGTGTGGAGAGAGAACTGCAGGATCTTGGAACCATTTTGGAAAACATAACTTCATTCATTCATTAAATATTATGAATATATAAGTGTGACGTGCAGAAGCAGTACATACTGTAAAGTAGTAGCTGTATAGAATTTAGTGTGGACTCTGAAACATTTTCAGCTTATCTATGCATCAGTTCACACCACCCTGGGCAAATTTGCATCTCAGAAAGTTTTTCCATTGCCCTTCAGCATAATTATGCTACTTCTTTAATTCACTTCACATTCTGTCTGAACAGTAAGTCAATTTAGAGTACAGAAGTGTAATTGTCTACTAGAGCAATACATCATGCTGAAACAACTGTCTTTTGTTTGGCTGACACAAGTCTTTGATCAGTCTAGTCTGACACTTAGCAATTTCAAAATTGGAGCTTGGGCCTATAATACGTGTAATTGCCAAGTCGCCAAGTTGGGACAAGCTGGGACAAAACAAAATGTCCTGCTCACACTAAACCCCCACTCATGTAAAGTGGTATTATATAATGTGTGTAAGAATATATTTATAATTTTAATTTATTAAGATAACTTCAACCATCCATTTTCCTAACTGCTTGTCCTCGTAAGGGTCACGGGTTAAGGTAACTTAATAGACGTTTATCAACGACAAAGGAAATGTGTTATTTAGATTTACAGTAGTATTCTTTAGTGAAATTGCAGGATAGATTCAGATTCAGATTCAGATCACTTTATTGTCATTCTGTCAGTGCAGATGCATTGCTGAACTAAATTATGAGCACAGGGCTCAATACAAAATCACAATAAATAAAAACAGAATCAGGTTTAAAATAAAAGGCTGTAAAAGTAAATTAAGGTAGGGTAGTAAATAATTAGGGAAGGTATTGCACTGTGAAAATGTAGAGAATATTGCACCATGTGGAAATAGCAAAATAGACTATGTACATAGTATAGACTGTATATAAGCATCAGATATAGGTTACTGGCATCTTAAGTCCAGAATTATCAGCACTGCTGGAGTTTCTCTGTGTTGTGCCCTCCAACTGAACTTATCAACAAGACAGCCAGTACTAGGAGGCAGCGCCGAGCATTTAATCAAATGAACGGTGTGAAACCGATGCCAGAAAAGTGATGTATCTGGAGAAGAGATGCCACATAACCCCGTCTCTTCTGCAAACATATTAATCACTGCCAGTATCTTCTTTAAAATATTAGACTGGGGGATGGGGGACTGGGTGTATGCACTGATATCAAACTCTTACTAAGATCTGTAATAAGACCTGTTGTTATGAAAACTGAAATTTCATGCTTGGGGCTAATTTATATTCTGATGATATTATGCGCACTCACGTATGAAAAAGAGCAAGTCTGTTTTGTTTCTACAAGCTGGGAAAAATGTTTCCCTCTAGAGCAGAGGTTGTAGTTCCACTGAAACTTAGTATGGCAACGTATTGTGCTATTTCTTCTTTTCTCCTCTTCTGCTTTGCCTAACCAATTATTGGCACAAAACAGAATGTAATTTATTATTTCTCTTAAGAAACCAACAGGGTCTGGGGTTTAGGAAGAAAGACATTTTCAAAGGAACACAGAAAACACAATCAACAGAGACTGCACATAAAAAGGCAAGTACATTTTTCATAAAGAAATGAAAGGAAAGTCATCTTAACAGAGGCAAGTGTTCATTTTATACGTGTTCTTTTGACACAAAGAAAAGTGGAATGCTGGAAGGACAAGTAAAAGCTCACCTGTGTGACCATGGCTGCATGACAAAACATCAACCCAAAGAAACCTGTGTGGAAAGGTTAACAGAAAATACAAATAATGCATGGACCTTAGCCTTAGAGACCTGGCTCCTTTATATTCTTTTGCTGTAAAACCCAATAAGAGCCAGGTAGAGCTTGACAGAGAGACTTTCTTCCAAACATTGTTTGGAAGAACATTTTCTGCACCACTGGCAGCGTTTTTCTGTACTACATTTAAGGCTTCCACAGGTGAATCTGCAGATATGTTGTTCAACACAGCACCTAATAAATAAACTGAGAATGTGTCTCAGAACATATTGTGTCTATGAAATTATATCGTATTCATACAATGCGAAGTCAGGGAGGAGGATGTGTGCATTATTCATGAACCCAAGAAAGAAGAGCACAAATAGGAAAACACATTCAAAAAGGGAAAATGTTTGGTACTCATTCACTTCTGGTCATCTTGCACAGAAACCTAAAGCTGGAAGACATTGCTATAGCTGTCTCACAAGCTATAGTAGTACAGTTCCCTCCTGAAAAGGGATACACAATGTGGATAGGTGAAGGGCTGAGCAGAGGGTAACAGAGCAGAGAAGGGGACGGACCAGCAGAGCAGAGTACTTTGCTTTTAAGTTTCAAAAGCAGATTTACAAAAACTTGCATATTGTCACTTAAACTTATAGACTGGATTATAGAACTATATAATATAATATAATATAATTGCATCTGTGCAGCTGAAACTTATTTTTTCTTAATGAACAAAGAAGAAAGAACATGAAAATGGAATTAAACTAGAAAAGTACCTTTTGGGAAATTAATTTTAGAAAAGTATTAAAACCTTTTATGATTCATTCATAACTTGAACTACACACAAATCAGATTTGTATTTCATGAAAGAATATAGATAAAATTCAGTTGTTACTGTAAATTATTCTCATACTATCTATTGCAATTATACCATAATATTAACACTGTAAATTCCACAGCATACTTTTTTTACTGCTCCATCATCTAGTCCCACAGACTGCAGCATGATGCCCCACATCAATGTAACTCTTGTAGTGCTGCTCTTTTTTACATTGCTAGTCTCAGTACATACCTCTATAACATGTCTTTTTCTCATTTTGTATACTATAACTAGTTTTTGCACTAAGTCACCAAGAATATTTATTTCCATTTGAAAACCTAATTGGTAATAAACCTATTAAATTAGTACAATCTAGTTCTGCTTTTAAAGGACCGTGTGGCAGTCAGTGGCGCTGGCAGCTATTGATTATTCACCTGCGTGGGGCTACAGGCACAGAGGGCTTACACAATGTTGTTAATATTGGATCACAAAAGCACGAAGCAGGACACAAATCAAACCTTTGATTTTGGTTAAAATAAAAAAAATTACGTTTAACAAAAATCTTTAATCTTTACCATCTTGTCATTGACCGCTTCTTTTTTGTTGCCATTAGTTAGACTTGAATAGTCGAGCTGGCAACAGTTAATAATGTATAAAAGGCAATGGTGTGCAAAATGTCAGAGGGGCCCAATTACCCTTTTAATACATTTATTGCAACAACTGTGCTAAACCTAAATGAACAAGTGTAAACACTTTTATCTGAATTGGTTTTTATGGTCAGTTTACTCTGGCCCCCACAAAGGATTACTGTATTATTGTGTCACACCTTGGGTAAGACGGGGCCCAAATGCATGCAAGACTCAGGGGCACAGAAGAAAAGTTCAAAATTGGTCATCTACTGTATATTATCACGTGGAAAGACAGACTATAAGTCAGCAAGCATGCAGTGGTTGGTAACACTCAAGCAGAAGTACCAGGCAAAATAGTACAGATGAAATGGCACAGTCGACAATTCGACCGCAAGACAGGACAAGGAAAGTTTTCTTCTTGTGTTGTTTCCTTGTTTTAACATCAAGCAGGCAGTTAATAGCAGGACGTTATTGAAGTACACTTGTCATCGCTGAAAGTTAAAGTTCTGCCTGGAGACAACGAAGAGCTAATTTCATATGACTTAGTCTACTTAAATTGTACACAAATTTATCTCTTTCCTTGTGTTACCAGTAACTAGAAGTGTGTCGCCTGATTAAGAAGAAAAGGTTTTCGCAGTTTCATCAATCAGATGTGAGAAGAGTTTTGGGAGTCCTGGATATGATGTCAGGAAGCTGACAGCTCATCTGTGCAGCTGAGTTATTGCTTTGAGAGCTGTGGTGCAGGTACAGCATTTCTTTGGGCAAACACTGAGCTCCAGAAATGAGTGCGATCAGTACTGTCATACTGTGCATGGGCATTTACATGCATGTATTTGATCACTATTAGCCCTGTCAAATAACAGTTCTCTTATGTTGTGTGCAAAATTATATTTTAAGGTGAGGATATTTATTTTCTTCACACAGATAGTTTGCCTTTGTTCATCCACTAAGCTTTTGTCCAATCAATATTCCATATTCAACTAAAATATATAAATCTCACTGATTAGCCCTCTGTGTAGTATCTTATTTGTTTAATATGTACACAATCAGGAGTACAGAAACAACCAAGTTTACTCCCATCAATAATCTATGACAAAAGGTGCAGCAAAAATTCCCTAAACAATTACAATGAATGGAGAAAACATGCACCGTCAGGGAGCCACTATCGATCTGCAGGAGAAATAAAGTTCTGGTAGAGCTTCCTCCCCGCTCCTCTCACATCTACAGGAACATCTACAGGCATTGCAGTTTTATCTTTAACTGCCTGGTCTCAACTCTGTGCACAATTAGATCTCATTCTCTGTCTCCTGAATGCTAATGTGTCCCGATCCAGCTGCTCGCTGTTTTATTTAAAGCCCTTTTGTCAAAGTCCAAATTAAATCTAACGCATCAATTTCCATTGTGGAAAAGTGTCTGCTGAGGTTGCTCCGTGGGGTCTGAAAAGATTTGGATTTTGAAATGTTACACTTATCTTAAGACCTTATCATCCCTCAGCCCCATATCTCATTATTGTGTTGTCTCCTAGTTTCAGGCCTCATACTTAAGGTGTGGTCTTTCTGACCTGGAGCTTTTTTTAAACACTTAACCTAATGTTATAATGGATTGTATGAGGAAACAAACTGTAAAATGTTCAATTTATGTTAACTGAACAATAGAAGCTTCTGTGTGTAGGAGCTTTAAGATGGTTCCTGATGTGCTGAAGGAAAACCCGGTACCAGTATCCAGTTCTGCAGTTTATTTTCTATAAGACAAGTAGCAGGGCACAGCGAACACACACAGAGACTCTCTCCCTCTCTACTGTAGCAGGACAAACAATATGCTAATGAGGCTAAATCTCCGTCAAATTAAACACTTCTGAAGTTCGTATTC
>JAUYWH010000006.1:12085571-12125407 GCA_034779795.1 Ctenopoma multispine | reverse complement strand
TGTGTGTGTGTGTGTGTGTGTGTGTGTGTGTGTGTGTGTGTGTGTGTGTGTGTGTGTGTGTGTGTGTGTGTTTCAGGCCTGACTAGTAAGTCAGCCACTGGACAACGGTTTAGCAGAGACCGATATTATATAATATTTTACATATTTTCGCATTAAAGTTTTCGCTCATTTGAACAGATTTAAGTGTTTTGTCGCTTACATAGAATTATTTTAATAATTTGGTTTAATGATGAACTGAGAATGATGAATTGAAAAGTGCCCTTCTAGATCAATTTGAAAGATGATATGTCAAAGACATTTTCCCCAAATGCAGTTTGTATTTGTCCTTTGTCAGTTGCTGCAGCATAGGGGACACCCGCCCCCGCGTCACCTTTGTCTTATTTCTACGCCAGCACACATTTCAACTGATAAATTACCTCTTCAGTGAAAGGTCAGAGGAGAGAGATGTGGAGAAGCTGTGGGGAGGAGAGGAAGTGAGCTGGTTGTGTTGTGTGAAGTAAAATGTCGTTACTTTGACTGAATTAAAGTGACATCTGAAACATTACTGATTTCCAGCCCTGAAGCTCATGATTCAACTGAAACTATTGAAATTATTACCTTTAAAGAACATAGTGTCATTTTGCTTTTAAAGTTTCAGCTAACAATAACTCGTAGATTGATTGATCAAAAGCCACTGGTTTCTTTTAATTCCAATAATTCATCTTGTATGTGTCACAGTTCTGTCCTCCACCTGTTTCCTTGCTTCCTGTCATCTCCTCCCCAGTCGCTATGTGCCTGTGTTCTGTTTAATTTCCTTGCTCAGTTCACCTGCTGAACCAGATTGAAAAAACGCCCCAAATGTTTTAATCTAAGAGTCACCTCACAATATGCAATACTGCACTAGCCAGTTTCTTCATTTCTTTGCTGGATTGTTTAATGTGCTTCTCTCGCCTCAGCAGTCCAGCCGGTTTCTCTGTTTTCTCTCCATGTTTATTTCTGTCTCAGTGTCTTACCTTGGTTTTGGATGGTGCTTTGATTTTTCATTCTGTTTTTCGGATTATTCTGCTGTGGAGTGTTTTGCATCCCTGTGGACTGGTTTGTCTGACACTGAGCCCTGCTCACAACTCTGACTCCACTCCTCCTGTTCTCTCCACCTTTATTGTGTGTCTGGATTCAGAATAAACTATTGCTACTTGTTTGTTTTCAGTCCATTTGCAGCTGTGCTTTTGATTTTGACCCATTGCTTTGACTATTCAAAACAATCCTAAATTTTACTCAGTAATCTTTTAGGGTGTTTTTACGTATAATCCTTTTTAGAAGAATCACACTTAGGAAATGCTGACTGAAGTGAGGATTGCCAACATTGATGTTAACATGTTGGGCTCTAACACTGCCCTGCAGTTTTGACTTAGCTCTCATTACACCAGAATTTGTCTGGAGCTGATCCACACTAATCCACTGCTTTGATGTGATGTACATACATAATATCTCTACTTGTATTATCATCACACACTGCAGCCTCCCCACACTCTGATGTTAGCAAATAAAGTGGAAACACTCCTGAATTTGGCAGAACATCCCTCTTACAAACTATCACATAAGTGTGTTTGTATTTGTTTTTTTGTTTCAAATGCAGGAGTAAAAATCGTTTTAAATAAAAGCTTATTAATTAATAATTAATTATTCCAGCTACCATTTGAATTTGGGAAAAATGTCAAATTTGATCTGTTATCTTTTCAAATTAAAAGCCATAACATCTGTTTCACAGTGAACTAAAGACCATGTTATACTGTTAGAACTATATGGTACAACATGCTGTCTAACTAGAGATATATCCTTGATCATATATTTAAAACATGCATTTTATATATTCATAGACTTTAATTAATGCAGATGTAGACCACAGACACAGCATTGCACCTCAATGGGAGCTTGACTAAATCAGCAGCATCTCTTGTTGGGGATATTGTAACACACACCATACATCATAATGTCTACATTAATCTTCTTTGCAAACACAGAGCAGCAGGTGGCTGGGAGGACCAAACTCTTCAAGACTGTTTGCTTTCTACATGTCAGCAGGTACAGGATGATAGGAGATGAGGAGCCATCTTATGAGTGTGTTTGTTCATGGGAGTTTTATCAAGGTTACAATGTTCATTATTATTTGTATTGTTTGTTATATTAGGGTTTTAACTATGCACTGGCATTAACTTATTCACAAATGCTGTTCTGTCATCAGTTATTGTATTTGCATGTAAATTACAATTAGCTTAAAAAACTGGAGAAACTGGTTTAGATGCTTCCACGCAGGTCACGTGGTTTCTCTCAGTGTCTTGAGTGTGAAAATGATGTGAGTCATATGTTGTTACATGCACAGAAACAACAAAGGGAAGGAGAAGGCGCCCTTACTCTAATGGTGAACCAATTGGTGAGTGCACAAACTGTAAAGCCTCCAGAGGGAAATTTTGCTGTTTGTGATAAAAGGATACATGTATGTACAGAAAATTGACTATGTGATTATGGCCTGCAGTTACGAGGTATTCAATATATCTCAAAAAAATAAAAGCTGTAACGTCTATTTATATTTTTATAGTATGAAACGAGTCTATTAAAACTTATAGATATTACTGTTTTTGTACTTTGTTCTACTGTGCCTACTATCTTGTACCTATCTTTTTGCAGCTGCAAAATGTCAAGTGTGTTAACAGAGAACTGTTCCTCACATTTAATATCAGGATGCAGGTGTCTGCTGATATGTACAACAAACACCTGTAACTCTTTATGTGGTAATGAATCACATGATAATCAACCACCCGCAATCTTTTGTAAACATTCAGAATCAAATTCCAGACTTATTGTAAAAAAAAAAAAAATCTGTTTCCTACTTTGTGTGAGCATTTACTGCCCTCTGCTGTTCATTGACATGAAATAAGCACTATGCAGTTTTGATTAAAGTGCACATTTAAAAAAATAAAAGCGTTCAGGGTGGTAAAATACCGTGCAGGACTGAAAAACTGCAGACCCAAGTTTGAGACCAAAGTCCTGCATGAGATTGGCTTTATGCAGGAAAGGTACCGAGGTTAGGGTTAGAGAAAGATTGGGTTTTAAATTTTAATGCAGATGTCCACAGTCTTTCCCTGACCTTAACCCAGTGCTGTAATGCCTGAGCCACCATAAAAATGATGGAAGACAAAACAGGATGTTGTAGGTTAGATATTTTTGGCCTCTACATTAATTATGAACATCATTATGTTAATAGAAAACATAATAGGCTCCAAATTATGTTCACCACAAAAACATATTTGTGATTGAGATGAGACTGAGATGATTGGACCTTTATGACATGGTGCATTATCCTGCTGGAAGTAGCCATCAGAAGATGGGTACACTGTGGTCATAAAGGGATGGACATGGTCAGCAACAATACTCAGGTAGGTTGTGGCGTTGCAACGATGATCAATTAGTACTAAGGGGCCCAAAGTCTGCCAAGAAAATGTCCCCCACACTATTACACCACCACCACCAGCCTGAACCGTTGATACAAGGCAGGATGGATCCATGCTTTCATGTTGTTGACGATAAATTCTGACCCTACCATCCGAATGTCGTAGCAGAATTCGAGACTCATCAGACCAGGCAACATTTTTCCAATCTTCTATTGTCCAACTTCGGTGAGCCTGTGCTAATTGTAGCCTCAGTTTCCTGTTCTTAGCTGACAGGAGTGGCACCCGGTGTGGTCTTCTGCTGCTGTAGCCCGTCTGCCTCAAGGTTCGACATGTTGTGCGTTCAGAGATGCTCTTCTGCATACCTTGGTTGTAACAAGTAACAGTTATTTGAGTTACTGTTGCTTTTCTACCAGCTCGTACCACTCTGGCCATTCTCCTCTGACCTCTGGCATCAACAAGGCATTTTCACCCACAAAACTGCCGCTCACTGGATGTTTTCCCTTTTTTCGGACCATTCTCTGTAAACCCTAGAGATGGTTGTGCGTGACAATCCCAGAAGATCAGCAGTTTCTGAAATACTCAGACCAGCCCGTCTGGCACCAACAACCATGCCACGTTCAAAGTCACTTAAATCACCTTTCTTCCCCATTCTGAAGCTCAGTTTGAACTGCAGCGGTTCGTCTTGACCATGTCAACATGCCTAAATGCATTGAGTTGCCACCATGTGATTGGCTGATCAGTAATTTGCCTCAACGAGCAGTTGGACAGGTGTACCTAACAAAGTAGCAGATGAGTGTATATATAGTTATAATAGCACTGCCAAAACAACAAATCTAATGGTTGCCTAAGACCTTTGCACAGTACTGTATGTATATGACGTTTTTGTTTGTGTGTTTGGATTTCTCATAAATCTCACCATTATAAGGACACTGGGAGGATTTTATATTTATGTCTGGCATTGGGAAGGTAGGGGGTTAATTAAATTTTGACTTTTTGTTGAGACTGAAGTGAAACAGTAAAGTAGTGCTCCATAAAAAATTAGCTAAAAAGTCTGATACACTGTGTAGAGCAGTGGTGGAAAGACACAAACACATTTACTACAGCCACAGTTACAGTACATTCATCTGACAGCTGCAATTATTTTTCAGACAAGACTCTACTCTTAAAGGACAGGTTCACAATTGTTCAAGTCTGTCTTAAAACAGCCAGGTGCTTATGAAACAGGTTTTGCTCTCCGTAACTATTCCTTCTGTTAATACTATTTTTTAAGAGATCTCTTAAAAACATCTTCCAGTGATGGCAGCCAAAATCCACAGTCAATATTAAGATTATGTGAAGACAACATAAGGCTTTCTGTTACAGGGAATCACTGTCTACAGGGAATTCAAGTGAACTTCAGACTAAAAAGACTTTAATTCTGGAAGACATCCACATTATTGAATAAAACGAGACAGCCTGTGCCACATATTAGTTTTATATAGATACATTATGCACAGAACAAGGACTGTGGATTTTGGCAATCAGTACTGTTACTCTGTTAAAGGTCTTTATACTTACTAATACTATACTTTTAATTTATATTGGAGTATTACTAATTACTAGTGTTGGGTCTGGACCTGGGCCTAATAGAGCACAAAAATAAACACAACTATCATTTTAACTGACATTCAGTTTTTATTATGGTCTCAAAAATTACAGTACAGACAAATGAAGCACACAGTTACAATATCTATGATTACTTTAGGCTTTACTGAAAAATGCAGAATGCCATAGCAGTGCCAATGAAAATATCATCATGCAGATTGTGTCTTATAAGCAGTTTCAAAGCAGAATATACAGCAGCGTGTGCCTAAGTTCATCTACAGTATCATGGGACACATTGGCCCTTATGCTCCATTACTGATTTATTATCGTAAACGATTTTTAAAAATTTTTACAATAGTGCAAAGCTGACCATAGCAAAGCAAAACAATATGCAAGCAGGAGATGAAACCAGCAGTGACATTCACTGACAAAAACAGCTGCGTAATACTGACAAAAAGCATTAACATTCACTTCAGTGAGACAAAGTTATTGAATACTATTAAAACACTATCAACAGTGCAAGCATGGCAGTAAAATAAAATCATAGATCTTCAGTTTTCTGATGAAACATTTGTCAGAGTTGTCAGCACCACACACAATGTGAACGCTTATGAATAAATAAAGTGGTCACACATTCAAAAAGAAGCTGCAAAGAAGTGCACATGTGTCAGATGTGAGCTTTTGTTGACTTCAGGACTAATTAAAAGTGTGACTCAGAGCTGAGATAACAATAGTGATTTTATTTTGGTGTGTCTCTCTAAAAGAGCTCAGTTTCTCAGGTTAAGGTTTGTGTGACCGCTCTTTTTCAACTATTACTTTTGAAAGAAGAAACAACACAATCATCCTCTTATAAATAAAAGAACTGACTTCATTATCAACAATCTTTTCTTACTCTCCTGCAGACTAATGTTAGCAAAGTTAGAACGCTGCCGTTTAAAGGAAACTATCATTTAATAGTTTATATGACAGGTTAGAGTGCAGAACAGCAACACTAAAGTTATTGTTGATATCTGATATTGTTGGTAATGTGTAACATGTTATTCACTGTCTTGGTCAGGTCAAGCTTGAAAATATTCTTAATTAGGCTATTCTGGTAAAATAAAAATAAATCAATTAAGTTTAAAACCGCCCCATAGTATGGAGCTGAACTGAAACATACAGTAACAATCTGTTCATAAGAAGTCATTTTTAAAACAGAAATTGTCACAGTGAGGAGTGTTTGCTCTTCTGTGACTGGTCTGTGCGACAGTGATTTCCCTGAAGTTGGTGCGTTGACTGGCTGGTCAGCACCTCCAGCTTTAGGACTTCGAAGTTTCACTGTAAGGTTTCCTCTGTTTTACTATTTATCTTCTTATTCATTTTCTATGAAGTAATTCACATTTAATGTCATATTTCTTTCACTCTAGAGAAAGTTGCAGTAATCGCAGATGCTTCTAAGGAGCTACTATGTGTAGTATTTAAATCACTGTCAAGTGGACTGCAATAAGGTACATGCAGAGAATTTGTCACTGGCTGAAATTTTTAGCTTCTATCAGTATCGACGTATTTTCTAACATTGCGTTATTAATACTAGGGGAGCTAATGGACTTCGTCATCTGTTAGACATTGTAAACATAGTCTGTTTCACATTCACAATAGAGAATATGAGACTACTGATTTAACCTAATGAAATTATAGAAGAGTAATTGTGCTGTTATAGAAATAATTACAATAAAAAGGCAGCTTTACTTAGCTTTATATAACACATAACAGTTTTATCTGCCAAATGTGGACACTGTTAAATGTAGAACAGTACTTTCCGTAATTCCACCAAAGTCTTGAAGTGAATGTGATAATAAAATATTTTACTGCTCTGAAATGTTTAGTTTAGCAGCTACAGTATAAACTGATTCACATTACAGCTCTGAGTTAAAAAGCAAGACAAATACTTAGGCACGCATGGTGCAAATAAATACATTTGAAGAAATGTGCAGTGAAATGAATGTAAATTATTGCTTTGGCTGATACAACAGTGGACACAGTGTCACATTCAGTTAATTAAAATAGACTAAAACAATCATGAATGTGAGCATGTGAGAAACATTCATAACAGAATATCTACATGGGGTCAAATTAAAGGCAAAACCTTTAGCAAACATGTAAAAAATGTTCAATAAATATTTATATGTATGTGAAAATAAGAACGCTGTTGAAATATTAATCACAATAGAGGGAGTTCTTTTAGTATCCAAATCGGGAATAGTGATGCAAATTCAATACAAGTAACTCAACTGAACAAATATTTATGAACATTATTTACAAAACTTCAATTTAAGCTCACAAGAAACAAACTGCTGCTGTGATTTTTAAAGTTCTCCACATTCAATATTTTGGCAAAGAGTAGAAATCTTAGGTGTACAGTACAATCTATAGCAATTTCCTAATACAGACAAAGTTAAGGTCTGCCCGCCTCGAATTGATTGAATTAGCATCAGCAACCTTTCCGTTAACATTATATATCATTACATTTATATATAGCTCTTCATTTTGATTACAAAATGTGTAACTGACACATTTAACCTAATGTCTGATAACCTGACCAGCTAATTGCCAAAATATTCTGAACTGATGGTCAGTAGTTGGCAAATCTAAAAGGGATTTTTGGCTGAGAACATAAATTTGGTTTGTTGTTATAATAAGAAAAAGGGTTAATAACTGAGGTGTAACGGCTGTGATACAATCGCCTTGAATCATTAAAGCAACAGATGATGAGTTGGTGATGGTGTGGTGCAGCGTCCTCATGCACAGCTACAATCGCTATGGTCATCTCTGATGCTGGTGGTCTAACGCTGCAGTGAGGGCGTAGAGGCAGTGTGTACAAATGTGTGTGTGTGTGTGTGCGTGTGTGTGTGTTCAGTGGCTGAGTAGGCTGTTGGCAGTGACGCAACATGACGTTAGCTGGGACGAGGTGGGCTGAGCAGAGAAGGAGGAGAGTCTCCCCAGATGTGTCCAGTTATTTGAGGAACCATCTAAGTGTAAAGGGTTTTCGGATCTCTGAATTTTAGTTGGCCTACCAGACATCCAGGGGAGACTGCTGGGGAGATATGAGGGCTCAGTGAGGGAGGTTGTGGATCAGGGGTCTCAGGTCAGCAGAGTGTGTTTAGAGGTTGACCAGGTGGAGGTCAGAGGCGGAGAAGTGGGGGCACAGAGCCATGTCTGGGTTTTTCAGCTGTCGCAGGATCCTGCGGTGGAACTTGGAGCGGACTCTGTTGAACTCCATGATGTCACTGGGATCCTCCTCAATCCAGAAACGGTGAAACTCCTGCATAAGGTAACCTGTCAAGGAGAAAAATAAAACCGTTTATCCTTTACGTTCTTTTAAGAGGCTATAATCAATACTTTTAATTATAACAATGGATCAAATAGGAACACTTATAGTGACAAACCTACAAACAATTATTCCCCAGTTAAAGTCCTCATCAGGTCTAGAGTGAAAAAGCTCTGACAAACCAACTGTGCACTGTCCGTCCAGCACCAAGTAGCAGACAAAAAAATCCACAGCTGTAGCTGGTGAACATAACGGAGCAGCTGCAATGTTTCCCTCAAATGACCAGAAACATATCTACAAATGAATGGTGATGTTGCTCCATATCTGCAGAATGTGTAAAAATTCTATTTAAATAGGTTTAAACCTGCAGTTAATTATATTTTAGTCCACTTGAACGTCACAGAACACTTAAACATATAAACTATTAACTAATGAGCATCATTTTAATAATAAAATTCAGTATGTACTTTATATTGATGTCATAGCTACAGCTGTGTCAGTAAAGATGTCTTCACCACAGTAATGTAAATTACAAGTAAACCTAATGAAAAACTCACAGAAGGTTTGCTGGAAGTGCATCAGGCTGGGCATCTCTGGGGCCACGTTGTACAGGTGTGTCTTCAGAGCTCCGCTCACCAGCAGAGAGTAGGCTAGGTCAGTGATGTTGATGCCCACAATGGCAAAAGAGAAGCTGGAGGGAGGTGATTAAAGATATCAGTGTGTTAGAGGTTAAATATCCAGACCGAATATTCAGGTTCATGAGTGAGGCGTAATTTGTTCAGACATGTTTGTAGTGACTGCAGAAGGCACACGGCAATAATTATTCATTTATTAAAGGTATATTCATATATATTTGCTTCAAAAGCAAAAATATTTTTGCGTTCCAGTAACCCTTCACTGTAAAATCTTACCAATGAGTTAATTTCGTATACACTCGCTGGCCATTTTATTAGGTACACCTGGATAATCTAATGCAATCAAATAATCCAATACAGCAGCTTTGCCAGGAATTTTATTTTTATATATGTGATTTTTCAGTTTTTGTTTAAATCTTCAGAAATGTGATGATTCTACTGTATGTTTATTATTGAGGCCATAGTGGGATGTAGAAGGGTTTTGTCCTTGGTGCTTATCTGAGCTGATACAGACTGGAGGCAGAAGCCTGAGTAGGAGAGCAGCAGGACACCCAGCAGTAACTAACTTCCTGTCACTGCTCCCACACACTTGCACACACCGGTTCGATTCTACAGCTAAAACTACTTTATTGAGTTAAAAGCTCACATAGCTCCAGCAGTAATCACCCATTTTGTCTCCTCCTTACACACGTGCATGTACTTACCCAATCGCTTTGTCAAGGTTCTTCTGTTCCCATTCAGCCTTGTTTATCTCACTGTGAAGGACACACACTTGAGTCATACTGTACTGTGCATGTGAAACAAAACCTATCAGACAATTTCTATTAGAGTTTCTCTCAGAAAGGCACAATGAAAGTACATTATGTCTCAGATGTAACTCCTGTGTAAGCAGTGTGTCACAGCACAAATTACTCAGAAGTATAATATATATACATATAATGTCAGTTGGCAACATGGGTAGTTTATTTACAATGTCTTTTTAAATTTACATACTATGAAATGTTTTGTTGTAAAAATGGCACTATGCAACTTTGTTGTTTAAGGACTTAATTTCCACTAATTATGTAGTGCAATGCCAAATACATAAATGCTATATATTGAGCTGTGCCTTGTTGCTACTTAATGGAAGACTGGCTTTATTCTATATTTTGTTACTGTAATATAAATCTGTAAAAAAGACCAAAACCAACAATTTCTTATTAAGGGAATTACTGTAAATCTGTAAAAATCAATAGTTTCATTTGGAAGTTCTTTGTCATTTCTCATATTTAATGCACTGTGATATTATTCCCTATTTAAGCCCCTCGCTGTGTTTTAGACTGACAAGACAGACAGGGTATTAACACACTGTATAAATCATGCTTAGTGCAGTTTTAAACTGTGCATGAATCAACCGAAAAGAAAAAGCTATGAATGCAGCAAAAAGCAAGTGAATGAAAGTGAAATAGAGTACCTTGGTTTTCTGTGTGTGCTCCTACAGTGCATGTGACAGAAAGAGAGGGACGCATGGTCAGAAAGGTGGGGATGGAGGAGAAAAAGAAGAAATGAGATAGTGATGAGCAATACAAGCAGCAGTAGCTAGTGAAAGGTGATGCAATGAATGACTCCAAGCTGTAAGAATGAAAATAGTCAAGCTGAACATGGCAAATGCTGAGTTATGAAAGATAGAAAATGCAATTCAAGGTGATAAACCAAGCCATTGGAATTAGTTTTAACACTGCATATACTGATTTTTGCCTAATAGAGGACAATGAAGCAAACTGTAAACAAAACTTTTCTTATTTTACAACCATTTAAAATGAAAATAGAAAACGTATCAAGCTGTAAAAGAGATTAGTGAGAGAGGGGAAATAAATGTTAAGAAACAGCTGCAGCTTATGTTTTCCACTTATTAGTCAGGGCTTATTTCTTATGTCTACATCATCAATAAACATGCAGGTGGTTTCCACAGTAAAGTAAGAACAGAGATTACTTCAGGTCAGCTGATGTTGATCCTATAGTGACAAGTTATCTTGTTTCACTGAACATGTGAAAACTTTAAGAATTTCTCATTCTCTATTTATTTTATTAAATCTCTATCTATGTAAGAATCACTTTCACTGTTCGATGCAGCAAGAGAAAGCTTGAAATAAACACTGATTTCTGTATCAGCCGTACTTTCTCTGTCAATAATTGCATCTAATGAACTTTGCTCATTTATAACACCTATATTTTATTATTGTACATAGTTTACCTCCACAGATGGTAAAATATAATGGCTATGGAAAAAAAACAGATGCCTGTATTATGAAAAAAACATTTAGACTTCTTAATGATAAAAAGCATGTACCCTACTCTTCTACTGCACAGTTAGTTTTGTATGGACATGGTTTCTATATATCAGCTGCCATAAACCAACTGGAGTCAATGGTCTCCTGAGACCACGCTGATCAAACAGAGAGATTCCTGTATTATTTTATGTTTGGTAGAAATTTAGATGAGTTGTGGGTGCTGACATACCTGTGCTTTGGTTGCAGGGAGTCATGGAGCATCTGCAGAGCAGTAGCCTTGTCATGTTCTGCAAAATACCTACAGAGAGATGAGAGGAGCTTCAACAGCAAGGAATTAAGGAAAAGTCTGACTTTGATAGATCATTCATTATTAACTAAATTCTCATCTGACTTTATGGATAAGTGTTTTCCACAGAATGAAGTGAGTCTCAGCTTACAACAGGTTGTTCAGGCCCAGTAAGCCCATCCCTCTAAAATCAGTCTTGGGATCACTGCCTTGGAAGCCAATCTCACACCACTGTTTAGAGATGCGGCCACTAAGAGGTGTGTCAGGGCGCAGCTCCTTCCATAGCTACAAGACATACACACTACAGCTCAGCCAAGTGTGCAAATGGTTACAATCAAAAGCAATGCATGCAAAGTTAAAGTAGAGTAGTAGTAAAGGATAAGTAAGAGGTTGATTCCAGACAACTAATATTAATGAATAAGTCACTTTCAAGTAATGGGTAAAAGGTTGGATACACAGTTGAAATAATAAATCTATTTTTACTTCTAAAAGCATTAAAACAAATTGATAAAATGAATTCATAAATACTTGAAATATTCAGGTAAAAGTAATGTATATCCATACACTCCTACACTGAACGGGAGGAGGAATAGACCATGGATAGATTACCAGTCAAGCATGAGGACTTCAGTACAAAGATGGTTAATCCTGTTGATTATTTGAATTCTTCAAACAGCGACAGAGAGCTGTGTACCTTCATCAGCATGTCCTCATGCTCTGGGTTTTCACAGTCATAAGGTTCCCTGCGCAGCTTCTCCACCTCGGCCACCAGGCTCCTGTAGCCCACGATCTGCAGCAGGCTGGCCTGCAGGGAGATGCCCAGTCTGGGGACACGCAGAGGGAGGACAGGATGCTTATACCAAGAAATTCAACTGCCTAAAGTCACACTATCACAACAAGTCTGAGGATTCAGGAGCCCTACTGATACCCATATTTTACCACAATATCCAAACATGAATGATAAAGTAAAAATAATTTAGTGTCTCACTGTGGGTTAGTGTCAGGATTAATCTTCTTCGAGGCCATGATGTCGTCAATGGTTTTCTCCACTTTATCAGGATGGACACTGAGGGCAGACTGCAGCAGCTGGAGAAGATGAGAGAAGAGAAGACAATGAAGGAAAGACACAAGAGAATAAACACGGGAATAGATTTGAACAAAAACTGACCAACAACCCTTCACTACACTGGGCGTACTTTTTATCAAGCATAGATTGACCAGCTCTTACCTCATTCTTGGAGTACCTCAGAGACGACTCTGGAAATGGAAATTAATGCAAAGTGTAAGACAACCGCATATGCTAACGTGGCATGGTAACATGAAAAACAGGTCTTCTTAGTAGAATTTAGTAAAACAATATTTTGAATATGTTGTCAGGGCAGATACGATACTAAAAATACGCTGTTAGATATGAACAGTGTGGCATACTGGAGCAATGAATCAGTGTTAAACTGTTTTGATTTTAATTTATTTGGATTATGCATAAATACACAAAATAAATGCAAATAGAAAACAGTGTGTGGGTCTACCTATCTTGAGGGTCCTGCGGGCTCCGTGCTTGTTGTTATAGCAGATTCGTTGCAGCTCGCAGCGTCCTGTGAACTTCCTGACAACAAACTTCAGGCCCCGCCACAGTAATTTACAGTAGAGAAATACGAAGAACTGGGTCACCACTCTGCAGAGGAGAGGATGGGAGGGATTAGACTGATGTGCAGGTAGATGATCGATATACTGTATATCCCTCCATCCATTATCCTAAACACTTGTCCTCTTAAGGGTCACAAGAGTGCTGGAGCCTGACAGCTGACATATAGAAACAGACAAACATCTACACCTACCAGCAAATTAAAGTCACCAATAAACCTAACAGGCATGTCTTTGGATGGTGGGTGGTGGGAGGAAGCTGACCCAGAGCAAACCCATGTTAACATGCTAACATGCTAACTCCACACAGAAAGGCAACCCATGAATTCACACGCAGATGCTTCTTGTTGTGAGGCGACAGTGCTAACCACTACATCACAGTAGTGTTACACTAGTAACTAGTCCTGAGCCCTTTTCACAGGTTGCTGACCTGTATCTCTAACTTTTATGACTGAAGGTAGTAATGTACCTGCGAAGATTCTCTCACTTCTCCCATTTATAACCCAGTAGTGTGTTATCCATCCTGCTTCTTAGTTCTGTAGCTCAGTATGTTGAAGGTGTTAACTGCAAAGCCACATAATTTTATTTTCAACTAATTTTGTAGAATAAAAATAGGTGAAACAGTGAACAGACAATCAATATCAGACATAGAAAACGAAGTGAACAGAGACGGGGAACGAAACGAAACAAAGAACGGGGGACGAAACGAATGTGTGACGCATGGAGGCAGATAGTGTATAAAGTGAAAAAAGTATTTTGTACCAGGGGAGATTTTCAGATCAGAGTGTGCTATTTTTACAGGTAACATTAAGGATGAAAATGGAGATGTGTATCTTGGGAAATGCAGAGTGACCCATTAAAAAACTGTGGAGGCAAAGTGATTTTCTAAATTCCACCTGCGTCTCTCTGCATTGAACACTGGAAAGGAAGGTGCCATTAAACGTTATTCTAATCTAAACCTGAATTTGTGATTCATCTATTACTAAAGATGACGGGAAGGTTGTTTCTCTATCTATTATCAGACCACAACATCTGCACTTTAAATAACTCATTCTGCAAGCCACAAATCAGAGCCTCACTGTGTTTGTTTTTTGTGAAATGCTGTTTACAGCCTTTTAATGCAGAAATAAATCCATCTTATGCAGAGGTGATCAGTGGTTGACATTATCTTCCTTGTCAACAAAAACAAGGTAAGTGTTCACCACTACAGTCCTGGGGGATTAATTCCTTTGAATGAGACTGGCATGTTAAACAGCTCATGCAGACACTGTGTCATTTTCTTAACCTTCAGGCTGTGGTCCAATGTACAGTATATTAACTGCATTTAAGTCTAATCTTCAGGTATATACAATGCATTTTAATATCCAGCTGTTGGCCTGTAACTCCTTATCAAAAATATGATGACTAAAATCAAGGAAACTACTGGAAATCTGTTAATGCATAAATAATGTGGTGATTTGTGTCATTTTTTATTATTCTGCAGTTCTGGACGTTCTGGAGTCTTTCAATCTCTGCTGCTTTGATTTTGACTGCTGTGTTTTTAAACCTGTCTCTTGCAAGCTGCCCAGCTATAAGGAACTTAAGTACTAAATCAATGAAAGACACTGTGATTAGCCAAAGCCATTAAATGTGCAACACGCGCATTACAACTATTAATAGATTCATTTTAGCACATTAATATAATTGTTCTAAAAGAAACAAACACAGCCATCAGTAAAAAACGTTGGCAGCTTGTACTGGCCTCCACAGTTAAAGGTTAATGAAGCTGCAGTAAATATGTTTTATTTGACACTGCCTTTGATTAAACTGAACGAATGACCACTCGTACAAATGTTTTCACTGGACTGTAGCTGCACTTTGACTCTCTCGGTTGATATCTCTTTCTATTTTAACAGTATAGATGTACCTCTTTATTTTATAAAGACTTTATAATACACCCTGATTCTTCTTTATGTTATGCAATTGCTGTTTTTGCCTTACAGTATGTGCAACCCAAAGACTGTATTAATCCCTGAAGATATATTCACAGACCACCCCGCAGTATGTAAAGTAATCCAAATTATAATTAGATTCAAATACATGTAATCATAAGGTTATTAAAATAAACCATATTTACCAGCTGCAGCATATAAAGATGCAAGTGAATGCATCACGAATTATAATCCAATAACGCCTTATTTACTTATTTACTTTTGATATTTCAAATACGTTTGTAATTCACTTAAAGTAACTCACATTTAATGACACTTAAAGAACTTTTTTCTTTTCTGAGTCCTTCTTTCTGTCTATACACATCCTATGTATAAATACATTTGAATATTAATAAATGATTCACAAATACCATTATAATTATGTATAAGCAGTGTCAACGTCTCCTAGATCAAATGATTCCTTATACGTTTAACTAATTATATTGCACTATTTAAAACAAGACTCACACATGACACATAATCCTCATTTTGCGCAAACCTCTTAAAATACTGCTTAAAATACATATGCAGTTTAAAGGGAAATAGTATCACGGAGTAGAGCTATTAATAGAAGAGCACTTGGTTTAAATGTGATCCATAATTAAAAGGGTCTCCTCTTTAAACCACCCTCTCTACACCGCAGCAGCCACTTACTGGTCACACAATATCGATGGTGAAAAGCTTTAATGGGAGGACTGGGAATACAAGGCCTGCTACAATATTAGTTATAAATATTGCAGTAGACAGAAGATGAACATGCAAAGACTGGACTAAAAGAGGGGGGAGTGGAGTCGAGAATATCACTGAATTCAAATGTCTGCGTCGTTACCATAATGGATTCTCACTGGCACCTCGTTACCTCAGAAAATGCTTCATCTTGGTCGCTGTCACCGCCTCAGGTGTCTTGTGTGTGCTTCTTCTAATTGATCACCTGAAAAAAAAAAGCAGAGGAGACGATGAGGCCGACGGAGTCGCTCAGCTGTGGGCCCGCAGCGCCGGAGCTGTCCGCGGTGCTGAAGCGTTAAGGCGCACGTTAATCTGCGGCTCCTGCTGCAGCGTTTGTGTTAGGCTGCACTCGGTGCACAGAAATAAGGACAAAACACAATCGGGAAACCTATTTATGTATGTATATTCCACCCTTAAAAGAGACATAATGCCATAAAGGCAGATCCAGTCTGATCCAGACTAGATCTGCGCTTTATCTACGCTTAATCCGTAGCTACAGACAGTTACTGCACAAGAACAAGCAAGATGTGCGGTAAAAATCGACGCAGTAATGGTCATTACGTTCTCTCACCGTTTTGAAATGTGAGCCGAGACAGACGACGGGATGCGGCGGGGAGCAGCGTTCAGCAGCGTTCAGCTCTGTTCACTCGGCCGCGGTCTGCGTTTCCTCCATGATGACAGTAACAGACTGACGCTGCTCGGGAGGTTCAGTCTAAAAGCCGCAGTGCACAAGAAGTTAACATGTTACAGAGCAGAGAAGCCTGTTTTGCTCAGTAAGCAGGTGTGTTTCACACTCTCCTAAAGGATGCAAGGGTTTTGCCGGCACTCCTATCTTAAGTGAGAAATTAGACATGTGTTTCTTAGCTGTGACTGTACTGTATGTTAACTACTGGCTGTGAAATACACTGGACCGTTGTTATAATCAGTGTGCGGGGGTCTCTAAAACAATCATACCCCAAACCCTAAACCCTCCAACACACAGCCACCGCTTTCCACTTTAAACCCGCACTAATTAGTTTTTGGCCACTTGGAGGCAGCAGAATAAAATGAAAATACAACAGTGACATCACCTTATAACAGATCGGAATGATCAGGTTTAAAGTTTGATCGATCGTTACAGGTAATGTGGAAAAGTACAAATACTGCACTTCATTTTCACTTAGAGGTTTGTCTAGTAACTTTCAGCACTTTTGTTTGGAGGATTTGTTTAAATGATAGTGAGAGAAAGATGGACAATGTAAAAGTAATCGTCCAGGAACACTGAAATTGGTGCATCTCTATCTCATAAAGTGAATATTAATATATTACCAAATTGTTACTAACACAGTTACACATAATAATAATGTAAAATGACTTAACTGTTTGCAAAAAAGGTTTAATTTCCACATATCATTATAAGATTTCAAATATTAATACTGGCCTCAAAACTACTGTATAAGATCAAACCCAGAGCAGTAATGACTGGTGAGTAGATCATATTTATCAAATTCTGTATCTGTGATGTCATTGCTTTACTGTATTTTATCTGAGAGATGTAGGATCAGAAATGAAAACATGTACAGTATACTGCAGTAAACAAACATCTAAGCAATGGCTTTTTCATAACTTTTTTGTAAATATGGATTTAGACTTGAGATACAGATCCATAACAAATTCACCGGAGTAGGGCTGCAACTAAACATTATTTTCATGACTGAATTATACTTTCTCGATTAATGAAAAAATAATATAAATAATAATATAGTCATAAAATATAATAAAGAAATAATCAAACATTTCTATCACAGGTTCCAGAATTTTACATATCAGTTCAAATCCCAGATTTTACTTGTAATTTATTTGACTTTTAGTTGTAATTTTATGTAAAATAACTAGACAAGAACGTTTTACGTGTGACAGTGAAATTATTTAGAAACAAAGCCATAAGAAAATGTGTTTATTAGTAAAAAAGCTATTTTCAAAATTTACTTTTGGCAATACAAGGCAAACAAAGTCAATGTACATTACAACATATTTAGCATCCAGTATTTCATGAGTCTGAAAACTGTAACAGCACCGGAGGCAACTGAAATAAAACAACTTTGTAACTGGTCTGTAAAACAATGACTTACGTGATTGTAAACAGCACAGCTGATTGATCTAATAAAATATTGAATATATTAATATAAAAAAAGGATAGCGGACAATAAATATCTGTCATATTGGTACACATGTACAGCACAGTACACTAAGTGCAGTAACAGATGATTATTGATCACTGTTTATAAAGAATGATCTGAATTACCACTAATACTGACCAAGTGCAAGTAAGTGTGTAGTTCTAGAACTGACCTACAGTACAAAAGAATAAAAGTCATCTCACAGCAGTAAGGCTGTCTCCTTTTCTCATCAGTTTCAGTCATAGTGCCGCGACAGCTGTGAGAGCATCAGAGCCCTGAGCATGTGTGTCCGCTGCCAGCAGGTGGTGTGAGGAGCTCTCAGCTGTGTCACTAGCTAACGCTTCAGCAGGGTCGTCCTCGGGTAGGGCAGAGTACGTGGGAACAGCATTGAACATGATAAAACCCACTGTGATGATGACAAATGAGATGATGTACAGGACTGAAAACTGTGGAATGAGACACAGGGTGGACGTGTTATTAATACTTTCAAGATAAGAAACTCAGTTTTTGTGTTTACTGAATATATCTATGTTTGTTTTAAGTTGAAGACTTCCACAATGTTTGATGTACTACTGTAAAATGTTCCACAATGTTTGATGTACTACTGTAAAATGTTCCACAATGTTTGATGTACTACTGTAAAATGCTTCTTTAAATTTCTGTAATAATGTACCTGCTACAGCTAAAATTCTGGGGTCTACCTTATCTGTCCTGTCTACACAAACCACAAAAGAAAATAAAAAAAACATTTATCTTGGTCCTCTGGTATCTTTTTCACTCTAACAGCTAACCTGCAAAAAACCTCACTAGTTTCTACAAATTCCTCAGTGACAAATAAAAATGTTTCTTTAAAGGCTTTAAGGCAACAAAGGTTAAGTTAAACCGGAATAAATATTTTGAATTAAGTAGCATAATAGGATGAGCTGCTAACACCGTGACACTCACTTTGTAGTGGAAGAGGAAGAGGCCACAGAAGAGGCTGAAGAGGTCGGCAGTGAGCAGAGAGAGGTTGACAGCTGTAGCGCTGGTTACCCGAATGACGACTGGCATGAAGCTGTACAGTGCGTACATACACAGGACATACACTGCAAACAGCATGGCTGCAGAAACAGTGGGGGGTTTTCAGTTAGAGAAGGCTTCAGTCAACGATGCCTCAAAATCATGATTTTATTCAGCAGTGCCTCTGCACCGATTGAATGGCAATAACACAATCTGAAAAGCAGCACAACCTCAGCAGCAGTGATTTGGTTGCAGTACTATCCTTGTATATTGTCACATACGGTAATTTAATGAGACAGAAATTGTACTTACAAATATGAAGATTCCACTTTATTGCTGCTACAGCGTGAGTTTCCAGAACAACTCTGCAATGCCAAGCAACATTAAAATAATGAAGCTGTGTGAAGATCTGAGTGTACGTTTTTGTATGGCATTGTGGTATCCTATTCTTATTTTGTTTTGTACATGTTCCACCTGCAGCAGAGCTTGACAGGATGCATCAATTTAAAAATATTAAACATAACCAAAACTATGAGCATACAGATGCTATTCAGGTTTGTGTGAATCAATCAGTGACATTTTTTAACATGCAATGCAATATCAAAGGTCTGCAAACTTAATAACTAACTTAATAAGTTAGTTTTATCAAATTGTCTTTAAATAAACTCTGAAAGAAATGTTCAAAAGTACTCGCAAAAACAATAGGCTACTCTTAACTTCATTCATATTACTTTATTGTCAGCCTTGTGTTGTCTGAAGGTCTTTAAATTACAATCGCAATCACATGACTTGTGAGTTAATAAGTCAGCGGTACAACAGTATACAAAAGAGCTACAGAATATACAAGGAGTTTTAACAATAACTTACAGCTGTATGCCACTGATGAGAGTCCCAAAGAGGCCCATCATACCCAGGAACTCGACCCGGCTCAAGTTCTTCACCGTGTGCTCTTGGCACACATTGGATACAGCATATAGCACGGCACTGAGCAGCACCAAACCATCACCCAGCACAACATCACTGGCTGAAAGACGAGCAAATAAATTAATAATCTAAGTTTATTTAGTATTTAACCAATACATCCACATAATTTCTAAGTCGGTACGATGGGAACATTTTAAAAACAGATTACGTAGTTTTCCTTATTATGCCAAATTATTGCTGAAGTCTGGGAACACAAGTAGTTTAAAAATCAGACAGGCTGTAAAGAAACCAAAAGTTTACCCAGATGACACACACACACACAAACAGACACACAGACACACACACCATGCTCAATCTGATAAAGTCATTACAGTAAAAGTAAAGCAATAAATGATGAAAAAGTGTTCTTACTAGATCCCTGGTCTCTTTCAGCCAGAAAGTCGGCCCCTACCATGGCCCCAACCCCCAACAGACACACCATCACAGCTACAAAGTGGATCGGCTTGTAGCGAGTCTTCAGGAAGAACCAGGAAAGAAGCATCAGCACCGGAATCACAAAACAGTCCAGGAGCTGAAACACAGGCAGACAGTTGACTGAATCTGAGTAGGAAGGAAATATCATGTTAGACAGGTAAGGAAGAGACAATAAGTACAGGAGGTCACATTCCTTGATAGAGAGATTCCATGTGCTAAATATTTTTGATAATAAGGTACCATCAATAGATTTATACTTGGAAGTGATTCACATAATCAGGTACCAATGATCTACTTCGTAAATACAATTTCTACTTGTAATAAACATGTTTGTGCATCTGTAAAACAGATTTGTGCTCGTACAAAAGATTTGTACTCATTTTAAAAAAAGCTTGTGCATGTTCAGAATTTGTGTTTGTACAGCTCAGTGCTTCGCTTTCCACCGAAGTAACAGCACGGAAATCTGACCACATCTGATTGGTCAGTCACACCCAGTCACAGGGCAGACTGGGTATTTAAGGACAGACAAACATTGTTTTATGAGTACAGATCCTCTCTACAAGTGCAAACCTGTGGTACGGGTACAAAATCGTTGTGAGCATGATTTGTTCCCATACAGTACTTGTCAGTTTCTCTTACCTGTATACTAGTCAGGGTGGTGAACTGGTACGCCTTCACAACTGCATAGTTTGCTTCTACATCTGCCAGACCCATCACCAAATACTTCCACCACTTGGTTTTTAAAATCTGTAGGATGTTTCTGTCATCTGTAGAAACAGGCAAGGTTTACTTCAGAGTAAGGATGGGAAATGGTAACTCAAAGTTAACACATTTTGTGCTCCTACTTCTGGGTTCTCAAATGAATATACCTATTAGTAATGTTACTACTACTAGTTACTGTTTTGCCAAATCTGCTGCTGATAGGTCAATGCGCCACTTTTTTCTAACAAGTTCACTATAACAAATTAGTTCTGTAACCAGTTTTTGATATTACATAAAAGCTGGTTCAGTTTTTGTGACTTTAAACGTAAAAAATGGGCCAACAACTAATTGACCTGACAGGTGATCAAACATTAATTTATCACCAACCTTGACTTTGACAAGCAATAATAAGTATCCCGAATGAATGGCAGTCTGACCTTTGCGCGTGCAGAGGATGGTGGTGTAGATGAGCAGCAGCAGGACGTAGTTGAGGAAGCTCTGCAGCATTGGTGTCTCCACCCCAGCATCGGCCAGGTACTGACAGCTCACTGCAGTCCCGCAGATCAGCAGGGACAAGACCTGCCCCATGAATATGGTTTTGAGCAGACGCCTTAAGGGTCAGGAAGAACACTGTGCATTAGTCACAAGAGTCAGACAATGAAAAAGAGAAAGAGCCTAAAAGAAAAGCTCTAAATTTACCAGTTGATCCACATTCCAGCAATAACCGGTGCTCATGAACTCACACTGTAAATAAAAGCAGCCACTAGATTTTTTTCCCCCATATGTGTGTCCCACTGCTACTTGATTCTAAATGGTGCAAGCTGATTATACATCTCATCAGTATGCCACCCTGTGGCAGCTCACCGGTGCTTCAGGCTGGTTTGGCTGGTACTTAAAATCCAATCACATCAATAGATGAGTGTTTATCAGTGAAATACTGTGATTGATTGCTGAGCATAAAATAAGAAAGTATGGTGTTCATTAAATTAGCCAGTTAGCAGATGGAAATGTTTTCATATTTTTGATGTATTTGCACTGTTCATCACTATATTTCTCAAATATTCGCCTGTGTTCTTATTCCACTAATGTCATTAACATGTGACGCAATTCGTGCAGCTAAAAAACGTTTCAAACTGAATAAAGGACTTTCCGTAGGAGCACTGACATTTGAAGCTTCTGACGTCATCTTCTTTTGATAGAAACTTCAACACATTATGTTTAGTGCGAGGTGCAGGAATGACACAAACATTGAAACGTCTGTATCATCATTATTCTATATCTCTCTTTCCATCTCTTCTGGTAAAGAAGATTTTTCATGGCTGTTTTGTGCTGTATGTTCAAAATGTATCCAGAAAAAAAATGAAAATGACTAATAAATATACAGTATGTAGTATAGAACAAATATCAGCAGTCAACTATAGCTCATCACCATGTGTTTTCTTAAACAGCTGGATCAGTGCTCACCATGTGAAGACATCCTTTACGTTGTAACAAACCACCTTCCATTTCTCACACAGCCTCTGCTCTACGTGCTCCTCCATGTCTTTAAAGCCTAAACCTAGAAAGGCAGACAAAAACAAAGATCAATAACTTGGAATTCAAGGATAAGCGTCTTTTACACTTACTGTCTTCATTAAACTACCCAAGCAGAACACTGTACCAAATCTCCACAGGAATGTGACATGCTTCATGTGGCTCAGCGATGTTACAGGTGTTGATGGCTCTAAAACATAAGTCCACAAAGCATAATTTATGTTAAATACGTCTATAAAGGGAGGACTCAAACGAATTGGGTATTGTGGTATATTCGGCTTAGCGTTATTCTACTAGCAGACTTATATTGGAGGCGTCGATGTTGATACAGTTGAAAGACAGCAAAGATTAACGTACACTGTTAAACAATAAAAAAATTACTTATAATATTAGACGAATTTAAATTCAGGCCCTAACGATTAATGCTATCGGTTCGATTGTGGTTAAAGAGAAAAAAAATACTGCCAATGACTACGCCAATGTTAACAGTGTAAGTTTTACTAAGTAGTTTCGTTTACCTTTTCAATGCGCGAAAGGAGGCGTCATTCATTCATTCTAAAGTACCGATAGATAAAAACGTAATGTAATGTGCTGTAAAATACTTATATATAAAAACAGTCTGTGTTACATACGCTTTCTTCTTCGGTCATGACAGTTGTCTGGAAAATCCACGGAAGAAATTAAGTTTCATGTTTGTACAAGTATCGCTGAATTACCATCCACGAGGAGCTACTTCTCGTCCGTGTAACTCAATCTAGCCTCGTGGTATCTGGAACCGCCTCCTGCGCTCTGATTGGCTGAAGAGCAGCTCAATGACGTCTGTACCGTGCACTCAAACTTCATCTGGTGCTGCTGAGAATAAAAGTGTGGTGCAACGCGAACACATTTACTAACTTTGAAGTATAATTTTCAGGTACTTCACTTGAGTATTTCCAGTATATGGTACTTCATACATCCACTTCACTACGTTTAACAGGAAATATCGTTTACTTCACTGTCTTTATTTAAAATTATTAGTTACAAAAGGCTACCAGTGAGTGATAAATTAAATATTCAGATCCTTCACTTGAAGTGATAATAGCCTACCACACTGCAAAAATAGTCCAAAACATTTAGTTATGTATTGAAAATAATACGTAAGTAAAGGTATTTAAGAATAATGGTGAACATGTTCTGCAGCCTACTTTATTTCGCTGATGTATTACTGTACAGATCATAATAGATCATGTTTAAAAATGAAAATGCACTTGCAACTACATGCTGTAGTTAAATGTTTTATGGTTCAAGCAGCACCAATATAAAAATATTACTTTCACCTTTGGCTGGTAATAATAATACTAAAATTATTATTATTATTATTGTTATTCTTATTTTTACTTAAGTAAAATAGTATTATGATTTATTTGAAGCTTCATGGTTCTCAAACTTTTACTTACTCTTCAAGTAGCTTTTTAATCATCCACACATTTTTCACTTCCATATTTCAACCTTGACACTTGTTATTCTTACATTGTTAATCTCTGTTGCTTTTGTGAGAAAGCTTTTGAGCAAGATAGTCAGACACACATCATACTTACAAGAGGAAACAATAACTGTCCTTGCAGCTGCACAAATATTATTTTCTCAGCTCCTGTTTCACTCCCAGTGTGCTTCTGGGGTAGGATTTGCCTGCTTCTCTCGCTATAAGCTTTAACAAATAGTGCTGCTTAAAGTATGGGGTTTACAATATAACTACAAAAATTCAATGAAAACGATGAAAATGAAAAAAAGAAAAGAAATATAAAACTGCAGCTGTGACATGAGTTTGACAAACTTACTTCAAAGCTCCATTTAGTTTCAAAGCGGCTCATATGACAGACCAGAACTGTAGGTTATCTTATACCTTTGAGTTTTTTGAGAAGTACAATAATCAATGTTACAAAATCTTACTTAGCACAAATACTGTAATAATTTCTTTAATTGTACTATTATAAATCTCAAAAATACTGAGCAAAGCATGAGGAACTTACCTTGGGAAAAATACTCTGCTAATACTGCTCTAATAGTCTAAAATTATAAATACATATTGTAAAAGCTGATTTTAATATTGTTAGACTGAGTATTGACTTGAGGGAGATAAAACTGACTGAAGAAAGTACACGTATGGCAACACAAGTGTATTTATAGTACTAAACAGAGCCAGCTTGTGGCAAAAATAGTAATAGTAGAAGCTTCAATATGAGTCTTGGTAGAACATAACAGTATGTCTTTGTCAGCTTTTGCTAAATTAATGTGAACTAGCCTTGACACATTATATCAATTGCATTTTTTAGGTAATTATGTTTATCTGTGTTGTCCCTGTCAAATAAGTAAACTAATAAATATATTTTTAGAGTTTGCTTATCCTGTGTTCAGACACACAGTAAATACCTGTGTGATTAAACTTAAAACACAGAAAAAAACACTGACATCTGTGAGGGTTCTGAAGCTTTTTCCCCATTTCACCACAGCCTTGATCTGACATATGATATAATATACTAAGGATATTTTGGCACACTGTAATGTTTAGTCTATACAAAATGTAAATCTGACTTTTTCCAAATGTTTTGTACCAAAAACATTGTATTTAAGTATAATGCTTGAATTTGTACTGTATTCCACCACAACTTGTCAGAATAACATATGAGGGAAATAATAAATAATAAAAATAATAATAAATAAATAAAGTCTGCTCTTTCTTTATGTTTTACCGCATATTTCTGTTCATTGTGAGATATGTATTGTCTGTTATTTATAATTAACTCAAACCCTCACTTATTTACACAGCCAATGTTGTGATAAGGCTTATCTTAATCGGTCGCGTAGATCTCGCGAGAGTTTACGGGAGGATAAGTTGAGGGAACATGGCGACGTCTAATTTGCTAAAGGTAGGAACCACTTTAATTCAATTATTTGTATTTAACGCTCGACGGAGTGCTTGTCACTTGTGTAGTGTAATGTTGGCTTTTAGCTCCAACCTTAACAAAGAATACACTGCATTTGTACGCGACTGTGCTGTCAGTGTTGACTTTAGCTGGAGGCAGTTAAGTTACATCTGGCTAACATTAGCTACCTATCAGTGATTTAGCTGGCTAAATTGAACAGCTACAACAAAGCTAAATGTGAAAGTAAGAGGCAGACGGAGAGACACAGAGACAGATAACGGGTGGGAGATAAATCGTTAGCTTAATCTTACCCTAAATATAAATATAGGCTGTGTACACGTTAGCAGGGAAGCTCATCATCTGTCACTGAATGGCTCAGGAACCTGCAGCTGACCAGCCCCTTAAAGACATGCTAAATCTTGCAAAAAGCCCCGGTCATAGTGAATTCTGTGCGTTTAGTGAACGTTAATCTGATGCTGCTACATTGCTAACTAGGATTAGCTTGACAGGTATAATTGGCACTATGTCTAATTAAATAAGTCATATCGTCAAGCAGAAGCACAGTGCGTGGTGACAGATACCAGCTACAGTCTGGGAGTACATAGAAAATGACATTGCAGTTAAAACAGTTTGTTGCAAATAAAAATAGTGCCTGAATATTCTGGGAATAACCTATGCCACAACATGCATGTAATCTAATCTGCACTAGTAGCTAGCCACAGTGCATGTTGTGTCTTGCTCTGTAATAACATGAGAACAATCACAGTTTTCAAAATTGCACTTCACCTTTTTGTCCCCCTGGTTAATGTTAACATCAATTTTAAATATGAAATTATATGTTAGGTTTGCGTGGTTTAAACAAATATGGCTCTTTCAACTAGAAAAATAGAAATAAGAAAGCTTTTTCTTTTTAGAGTTAGCATCCAAACACTTTTTTTAAATTCATTTTTGACAAATGCATTTATCTGTATTCAACAATGTAAATCCCACGCTTATGTAAATCCCAGTAAACATTAGCTTGTAACAAAAAATGTAAGCAGCAATGAGGAGTGTTTGAAACACTAGAAAGCTAATAGAGACAACATGGTGATAACATTTGTTTTAATTAAGAATTAGGGGTTTTAAGTGAAAGGGTACCCGTACAGGTTGTGGATTATTTTTGTCCAGAACTCGCACTTTTACTTGATTATTGAATTATTTGAGTTACTGAGTTGCCCTGAGCTATTTGCAAAAGATGTTGCCCTCCGATCAAATGATACATTTATATTTATGTGTTATTCTTAAAATAAAAATGTTTAAAAAAAAATATGTCAGCAATGCACCACAGTCTCACAGATCCTAACCCCTAAATTCAGCAAATATCCAGAGCATCAAAGTTGAACTCAGTTTGCACACCCTGTGAAAATAGTTGAACAATTAATTTATCTGATGCTGAAGAAATGTTTTGTCATTTCTGAGACATGATGGTGGCCAGGGAAGTATAAATTCATAACAGAAAACAAATTCATAACAGAAAACTGTAAAGAGTTTGAAATAGTATATTGAATGTCTTATATACTTTAAGCCTTATAGATGATGGAACAATCATAGATTAATATTTCTTTGCACCAGGTACATCAACACTTTACAATAAATGAGCACAATACAAACTGACCTGCAATCTGAATGAATGCAGTGTTAAATCTGACTTTGGCGCAGAGTTTATCTAGAAGTCAGGGCTACAAGGTGGTGGATAGAGGACCTATAATAACTGCTTGCACTTCCTTGCAGTAGCAACTACAGTAAATTGTTGTTAATATCTACTTTGTGGTTTGTGCAGGTGAGTCAGAAATTAAACGTTATGTTATGTAGGAAAGTCAACACACAACTCTTCTGAAGGTGTTTACTTCGGTCGAGAAGGCTTTAGTATATCATTCATATTACACTTATTAAATTGTTCAGTGAGTCCACAGGCTAGTACATTTCTCCACTTTCCTCAGCTATTTTGATAATTGATTAACTGTTTATAAGCAACAAAAGACAAACATTAACATCCCCAGCTTCTAAATTTGCTGCCTATCCTTGTCTTACATTGAAGTAAATAGTCCAGTTACTTTGCCTTGAACTCTAGACAATTGTGATTCCCATAACTTTTTGTTTTCAAGTTTAATAAGGCCACAAATCAAAGTCAAAGTAGTTCTGTGTGTCAGACTCTGTAAATTCAGTACAGAAACTAACTGAGACTATTAGAATTACTTTATATTGTCATTCAAAAATACAAAATTCAGTTTTAGCTACTTATGCTAAAATATATTTGGTGTATTGGTTTCTTTGCGGTTGTGTTGTTAAATTTAGATACATAGTCCAAGAGCTTTGTTTACTGTTTTGTCAGATTTTGGAAAAAGTGTAACTTTGTTCAGGTGAAATATAATATTGGTAATTAGCTTTATTTTGCTGAGGTGTTATCAGTGTTTTTATGTTTGAGAAACGAAGTCTCACTTGAACAGATTGAACCATGAAGTTCCCCTCCTTCTTGTCTGGTTCCAGAACAAAGGCTCCCTTCAGTTTGAGGATAAATGGGACCTGATGCGTCCCATAGTGCTGAAGCTCCTACGGCAAGAGTCCGTCACCAAACAGCAGTGGTTTGACCTGTTCTCGTACGTTTATTGTCACTATACTGTATGCATCTGCTTTCAGCTTTGGCTCTGATATCAAGCTGTTGCATGTACGTATAGGTGACATGTGTCTTCTCATTGTTTCAACAGAGACGTCCATGCTGTATGCTTATGGGACGACAAAGGTCCAGCCAAGATACACCAGGCCCTCAAAGAAGACATCCTAGATTTCATCAAACAAGCACAAGCAGTAAGAGCTAGCCACAATGGAGTTTTTGTTTTAGAATATGTAAAATTATGTTTTATGTTTAAACTACATATTTTGGTGTTCCTGCTTCCCCCTTTGTCCACAGCATTTACATCCTCAGTGTATTTATAATTACTCAAAGAGCAAATTCTTTCCTAGCAGGAGCTTTTACTGTTTTATATCATCAAATAATTACTCTTTGTGAATAGTCATGATCACAAAAGATGATAAAGTTGTTGTTTTTACTAAAAGAAAATACTTTATGGAGAATTCAGTCAAGTTGCAGTCATGGGAACAAAAAGACTACAAATATGGACCTTGAACTTTAGGAATATAAGGAGTAGTGTGTAGCCACTTAATAAAAAGATTAAGTAAAGGGATATATCTTAAAATAATTTGTGCCTTAATGATCAAAGAGCAATAATTTAATTGACTGACTGACTGAATTGACTTAGCAAAAAACAAATGTTTTAGAATCAGCAACTGTCCTGTTCTAATGTGGATTCTTCCTTTAACATACTGCTGTTACAAATTTTGTTGCTTGTTTATCACACTCAGTTTTGCTAATGTTCACTGTGACAAGCTATTCTTCTTGAGTCATATGTGCGATATAAATTCTACAGGTGCTAAGCTGCCCTCTTTTGCGTTTCTCACCCTTTCTCAGCGGGTGTTAAGTCACCAGGATGACACAGCATTGCTGAAGGCCTACATCGTGGAGTGGAGGAAGTTCTTCACACAGTGTGACATCTTGCCCAAGCCCTTCTGCCAGCTGGAGATCACTCTGATGGGCAAGCAAGGAAGCAGCAAGAAGTCCAACATGGAGGACAGTATTGTCCGCAAGGTGAGGAGGAGCAGGAGTTTAGCAACCAGCAGTTAAAATGTTTTTGGTTTTTTTCTCCGCTAACCTATAACTATTTATGTGTCCCTCCTCACTGTGCAGCTGATGCTGGATACATGGAACGAGTCCATCTTCTCCAACATTAAAAACAGGCTACAAGACAGTGCCATGAAGCTTGTCCATGCTGAGAGGCTGGGAGAGGCCTTTGACTCACAGCTGGTCATTGGTGTGCGAGAGTCCTACGGTGAGAAACCATAACACAGATCTTCTTATACCTGCATCCAGAGAGAATTTAAAAGGAATATTTTTTTCACAAATACTAGCTAGCACAGCAAAGGAACATAGTTGCCTGACACCCTGCTATCTAAATCTCTGATTACAGTGCTAAGGTATTGTGGGTAAAAAAACAACAGGTTGTTACATACCTTTACATATATCATATGTGTACAATTTCAGCAGCACAAAGATAAATAAACTTAATGGTAATGATGATGTTGAGGCACGCAGACAGTCACCTCTTTTTTCTGCCAGTATACCTCAGTGTGTGATGGTGCTGTGTGTTTTTCTCTGATCAGTGAACCTGTGCTCCAACCCTGATGACAAGCTGCAGATTTACAGGGACAACTTTGAGAAGGCATATATGGACTCTACTGAGAGGTTTTACAGAACTCAGGCACCTGCCTACCTCCAGCAAAACGGGGTCCAAAACTACATGAAATATGTGAGTAGGAGTAATAATTGGATTTAAAGGTGGTGAAGGCTGTGTTCACATTACATGCTAAAGTGGCCCAAATAAAATTCTTCTTCCAGATTTTTTTCCCATCATATCTGGGACACTTAGGTATGTGGTCTTTGTGCTGATTCATATGCACCCTATGGCCCATGTTTTTGATGTTTAAAAATAAACACTGAGGGGAACAGAAAAGAGTTTCAGATGTTACGTATACATAGGAGAAGCTTCTGACCAGTCCAAATTGAGAGGAACATTTCATAACTGAAGAGTTTTTGAGGAAATACATAATTTGACTGTTGCACACATTAGGTTGTTGCTAAGATAAGCATGTGGCTCATATTTAATTGAAACCTGAAAAAGTGAACTGCTCTCCTACAGTTACATCTTATGAAGCAGAAACGTGAGACTTGAGGCTCCTATTCCTTGTTTTCTTGGCAGTAAGAAAGTTGGATGAATCAAAAGAGAAAACAGTCAGACAGCCAGAAAGATCAGCTGCTGTGGCTGATCTCACACCACCCTTCTTACTCAAACAAAGGTGACACCTCGTGTCTGTTGAAACACAGCAGGGGCCAGAAATGTACAGTTCTGTTGAGAAACAGAGAATACAGCTCCATATTCCTCTAAAGAATCTTCTGAAATTCCTTTAGAGACCTTTTGCTTTGTATAGCAAAATGTTTGAAGTAACAGTAAAATCAGAACATTAGACACATATGTAAAATGTCTGATATTGTACTGAATATACTTTTAACTGTCTAGAATACATTCCTTTCATAGCATATGTTTTTCTTTTGAATACTAAAGTCCTAATGCAGTTAACAATGAATTAAAATGAATTGGAATTGAGATGCATTGTACCAGCTAACCTCGTCCCCAGGTTTACACATTTTTTATATTTTCATGCTCTACAACAAAAATAGATACATATACTGTATACTGTATATTATGTTTTTTTTGGGGGGGGATGCTGTTGACGATTATATGTGGAATAAATATAGATCATTTATAAATAATATGCGTGATCGCACTGTTGTGTATTTTTACCAGGCTGATTCGAAGCTAAGGGAGGAGGAGAAACGTGCGCTGCGATATCTGGAGACAAGACGCGACTGTAACTCTGTACAAGCAGTGAGTATTACACATGTTGCTTTTAAATATTATTTAAATCTTTAAAAGCTCTTATATATATATAGCTTCATAGCTCGTATATTTTAATAATATACTGCACATAGCTCATATTTCTCGTTGTTTTCACTGTGTTTATCCTTTCAGTTAATGGAGTGTTGTGTCAATGCACTGGTAACGTCATTCAAGGAGACCATCTTAGCCGAGTGTCCAGGCATGATCAAACGAAATGAGACAGAGAGTGAGTACGGCAGGACTGCTCCCACCAAGGGCTCAGCCAGCTCAGGTTTGCACCAGGAAATAGCCCTGACCAAACCTTCTTGTCCAGCTTGAACATTCATTCATTCTCCTAAATTTATGTGTGATGAGAAACCATTTCAGTTGCCATCTTTTTAAGAGTTATAAGTGTAAACTCTCAGGTATGAAGTGACTGACAGATTTGACAGATAGTTTCAAAGTTTTTGAAACTAGTGCAGATACAGTTATACCAAAACATTTGTTGACATGTTTTTTTTTACAAAATCTTATTTTATTTAGCAAAAGATAATAAAGTTTTTTAGATGCTGTCTGAAAATTGTTTTCTAAGAACTTTGTTGTTTGTCAAATATCATTATGTGTTTGCCTAATTTATTTGTTTTATTGGTGTCTTTTGAAATTAAAACTATGGAATATAAACCAGAACAAAGCTTAACAGTAAACATTAATTTAATTTGACACCTTTTTGCCTTCTAGAGTTGCATCTGATGTTTTCTCTCATGGACAAAGTGCCTAGCGGCATCGAACCCATGCTGAAGGACCTGGAGGAGCATATCATGAGCGCTGGCCTGGCCGATATGGTGGCCTCAGCAGAGACGATCACCTCTGTGAGTGCTGCTCGCAAATACATACATGCACACGCAGGGTATATGTTTAATGCCTTTGAATGTTGATGTTAAATGATGATCCTGGTTTATTTAAAGCTGCATCTTAGTTACAGGTTGTAAACAAGCAAAACAGATTACTGAAAGATATATTCAAATATATTCTCAGCATTAAGCCTACACTGAAAGGTCACCTAAGAAAAGTGGTATGACCACTTCTTATAATCAGTGGTTTCAGAGCTGTAAACTAAACTGCTTCGATGATATTTAAATTTTATACTCCTTGAAATAAAAATGTTCCCAGCTTCCCTCTGGTATTTAGGTTTACTAATTTAGAAAGTACATTCAAAGCTACATATGCAAAAATGCAGTTGAAAGCTCCAGAAAAAGCTACTTAGTGGAACTGGAGTTCTGGTTATCTTGTTAAAATACAATTTTAAGATGAAGAATGAACTTTTAACACTCATCATATTAATCAGTAACACCACCTGCTCTTTGTGACAGGACTCGGAGAAATACGTGGAGCAGCTCCTGACCTTGTTTAACCGCTTCAGTCGGCTGGTGAAAGAAGCCTTTCAGGACGACCCACGCTTCCTGACAGCTAGAGACAAAGTAAGCTTTGACTTCTGCCACCTCGTGTGGTTGTAGGAATCACCTGTCAGAACATATTCATAACCAGGTTTTCTAACATCTTTACAGGCATACAAAGCTGTTGTGAATGATGCCACTATATTTAAATTAGAGCTTCCTATGAAACAAAAAGGGTAAGAGTTGCTCCCTCCTCTGAAATTCAGTTTTTGATGTCAATAATAAAGGCAATAATGTGTGACTATACTCTTCTTTATAATCCTGTGTTTACAGGGTAGGTCTGAAAACACAACCAGAGTCAAAGTGTCCAGAGCTGCTGGCCAACTACTGTGACATGCTCTTGAGGAAGACCCCGCTGAGCAAGAAGCTCACCTCTGAAGAGATAGAGGCCAAGCTCAAGGAAGTGGTATGTTCTAAAGAGGCTGTCATGCTCTATGGTTTAGATTAGGAATGTTAATATCATTGCACGTGACAAATGGTCAGGTCATTTCAAATCTGTTTTGACTCCTCATTATTGGATAAAGCTTGGTTGGTTCATACACACTTATGAGTCAGTTAGAGTGGACTGCAGACATCGACTGGTATAAATGGAGCGCAGCTACAGTAGGGTGATTTATTATGGTCCAAGGTCTGCTACACATTTTAAGGTTTTAAGCATGACCATAAAGATGATGGTACAATCACAACAAACGGCAGGGGAAGAACAAATTGTGTGGGCATCTTCAAAAGCACCTGCTATTTTTTGTGTATGTAGGTGCTGCAGTGCTGGGTCAACTGGAATAAACAGTGTCTATAAAAAGTATTTATCCCTGTAAAATCCCCCATAAAAAATAACTTTTTTTCATTAAATTACATTTGTGCTCTCTTACAGCTGCTTGTGCTGAAATACGTCCAGAATAAAGATGTGTTCATGCGCTACCACAAAGCCCATCTTACCCGTCGGCTCATCCTGGACATCTCGGCAGACAGTGAGATAGAGGAGAACATGGTGGAGTGGCTGAGGGTAGGACCTGGGTGGATGAGTGTGTTTGAGACAGTGAGGGAGAGACAGTGTGTTCACCAGTACTGTTTATTTTACCTTCTACTAATCCTAATAACAATGTAGCCAAAAATAAAAATGGCTTACTGTTTTTGTCTACTGGACTTCCCCAGGAAGTAGGGATGCCAGCGGATTATGTCAATAAACTGGCCAGAATGTTTCAAGACATCAAGGTGTCAGAGGACCTCAACCAGTCATTCAAAGAAATGCATAAACATAACAAACTTGCTCTACCAGGTAAGAGACAAGACGGAAATGCAGTGACAGCATCTCCCCAAACTTCTCGATCACATTTGAGCAACTACACCCAGTAAATATTAGGTATCAAAATGACTCAGACATCCTTGTTTGTTTTCGTGCAGCGGACTCTGTCAACATAAAGATTCTGAATGCTGGAGCGTGGTCAAGGAGCAGCGAGAAGGTGTTTGTCTCTCTTCCTACAGAGCTGGAGGATTTGATACCAGAGGTAGAAGACTTCTATAAGAAGAACCACAGTGGCAGGAAGCTTCACTGGCATCACCTCATGTCCAACGGCATCGTGAGTGCAACAGATCTGTACAGAAAACACACACACACATACTGTACACATACACAGTACAGTGTGTTATTCCCATTTTGTGAATTCACATTATTTTTCTGAACGGATTATTTGAACCTGGACTCCTTAATGATGTCCTTAATAAAGTCGTATTATTATGGAAATGGGACCAAATATAATGTCTTTTCTCTAGATAACATTTAAGAATGAGGTCGGTCAGTATGACCTGGAGGTGACCACCTTTCAGTTGGCTGTGCTGTTTGCCTGGAACCAGAGGCCCAGGGAGAGGATCAGCTTTGAAAACCTCAAACTAGCCACTGAGCTACCGGACGCAGAGCTGCGACGCACACTCTGGGTAAAGATGATGTAGATGTGGAGGGGTAGATAGATATTATGAGACAAGTGAGAAAAAAAAAACTGGCTTCATCATGGCTGTTACAAATATTATTATCAATCTAAAATTTTGCTCTTTTTTTCTTAAACCACTGTTCTTGTACAATAATATGTTGTTTTTGTGAATTTTCATATTTGAAGTTGCTGATGTGATTTATTTTTTTCTACCTATTCTGTCTGAACCACCATGCACTTCTCCATATTCCCAGTCTCTTGTGGCATTTCCCAAACTCAAGCGGCAAGTGCTGTTGTATGACCCGGTGGTGTCTTCACCCAAAGACTTTGCAGAAGGAACACTATTCTTTGTCAACCAGGAGTTTTCTCTCATGTAAGGAACATTAAGTTAAAGTCTGTGCAGCTTGAGTTTTTCTTCTCTCCTTTGCTTTTTCAGCTTATTAGCTTTTGAGTTAAATTTAAAGGTATGTTGAGGTTGAATCAGAAATTTACTTAATTAAAACGGCGTTCATTGTGTTAGTGGGCAGTTTAGCCACATGGTGCAGAGTTTGCCAGTTAACTTCATACAAAGTACAGACATGAATAAGAATCTAAACCTCTGAACAAAACTGTTTATGTACAGTACATATACTATAGATATGGTAGAAGCACAATTCTAAATTAAGTTTCCTGAAACCTTATCTGCCTATTTACCCCAGAGCATTGTTTTTTTATTTTCACTGCAGAAAAAACTCAAAGGTTCAGAAAAGGGGGAAGATTAACCTAATTGGTCGGCTGCAGCTCACCACAGAGCGAATGAGAGAGGAGGAGAACGAGGGTATTGTCCAGCTCAGGATACTAAGAACACAGGTACGGAGACGAGCTCACAGCGTAAAGGTGCTGCTCGTCTTCCCTCTCATGTGTAACGCTACCTACTGTGAATAAATGTTATTGTTTTCCATTTCCTATTGTGGACTTTAAACAGACATCAGTGGTTTTGTTTGTATAACCTCACATGCTGCAACGTAATCTGTGCTACAACACACACTTTTTTTTTTTTTTTCCTCGTTTCACATGCTTCTTTATGTTTCCCCACATCCAGGAGGCCATAATCCAGATCATGAAGATGAGAAAACGCATCAACAATGCCCAGCTGCAGACGGAGCTGGTAGAGATTCTAAAGAACATGTTTTTACCACAGAAGAAGATGATCAAGGAGCAAATTGAATGGCTGATAGATCATAAGTACATAAAGCGTGATGAGACTGATATAAACACCTTCATCTACATGGCATAGCACAGCACAGCACATTAGGATGACTTGTGTTAACTTTGGTTCCAGTGGATCAGGCCTGATGGACACTAGAATACTTCCAGGCTTCCAGTCCTCTATTAAAAAAAATCCAAACTAATGCAGGGAGGCATGATTTTAAGACTGAGACCTGTTTAAAAAAAGTGAAACTTCCTGCCTTAAAGTTGTACAAAGAAAAAAGAAGTTGCAGTTGGAGTCTGCACCAAGTGGTAATAACTGTTTTTAGTTGGAGGGAGTTTCCTTTGCTGTCCAGATGAGGTTGGTAGTTGTTAATGGTCCATTTTTGATGCCATGGTGTGTCATCTGGGCAGCTACTACAACACTCCTGTTCATTGCTTGTGCAAGTCTAAAGGCATGCTAACAGGAAAAGCGGAAGAACTTTGGATATTAAAATATCAGCAGTCCAGTTTTAATAGACGTCAAACCCAGACCATCTGAATCTTGAACAAAATGCTTTTCCCTCAAAGGCAAAGCTGCTTTAACTGAGCTAGTTGGTTTATTATAATGGTTCTGACGCTGCCGTGACTCTACAGTCATAGTTAAAGTGATAAAGAACTTAATCCGAACATTCCAGTGTATAAAGAGTCAGAAAAGCACTTCACAGGTTTCAGAACTGAAACCAGACAGCAAAGCAGAGCCAACTCTAAACCCTGTCAAGCCTGGGTACAAAGAGAATGTGGGGGGAAAATGCATATTTCTATAATCCAGAGTCAACTTCCCTCTACACAATGTCTACAAGGACAGACCCAGTGTTGGAGTTTTTCAGCTCATATTGTTTGTGAAAACCCTCTCTTCTACAGGAAGCCTGGGAGATGAGACTGAGGTCAGTATTACACATGGTAAATACTACAATTCAGAGATAAAGCGGAGTGTACTATGAGATGTGAATAATGAAATGGTTAAATAAACAGCACCTTATTATAAAACATGACTGTTATTTGTCCTAACTTGGCAAAACAATTCCCCATAATGTTTTTTTTGGTCTACAAATAAATGGTTTCAATGGTTAATTAGTTTTAGCTTTTATGAAAATTTAAAGGGGACCTCCACAGTTTTTTTCACTTAGATTTTTTTTTGACAATTTAGGAAATATTTATGCACTTATTTGCTGAGCGTTAGATAAACGGCGAAATCTAGCTGAAGTGCCAGTTAGGTTAGCTTAGCTTAGCATAAAGAAAAAAACTACCAAGGTGCTCTAGCCTTTGTACAGATTTTTTTTTTTTTAAACGCACATTTTGTGATGAACAAATTTCTTTAGTCTGTTTTTACAGTGTAATGAATAAGGGCCAAGACATAGATGCATAGTATTAGTATAGTAGAGCTAAGTCTAAGTACAAAACAAACTAGACTGAACAACGTAACATTGTCACTGAGTGAAAGCTGAATATGTCTGAGAAGAAAGAACAACGGCCAGTGCAAAAGATGACAAATCAATGCAGTAAAGCTAGTTAAGAGAAATAATTCAAAGCCCATGAATGTCATAGCAATCCACCCAAAAGTTGATGATACAGTATGTCAGTCTGGAATAAAGTGGCAAACTGACCACTGATCAACATCCCTAGAGCCACACCACTAGTCTTCCATAACTTATAATAATACTCACTCAACATAAATAATTCCTTAATGCAAATGATGTTAAACATTTACATATCTATAGTGACTTATAACCACTTGAAAATGAAATCACTAATCCAGGAGTTGCACTGCCATGTTTGTTCCACAGACCTCTTAAAGAGCCATATCTTTTACAAATATTAATTCATCCACCTATGGATGACTATTACTGCATGATTATTCCTATCAAGGGGCATGAGCAGTAGATGGCGCCAGAACAATCTTGCAGCAAGTCAGTTCTGCATTAAAGTCATGCAGAAACTACAGTATGTACCTAATGACTGTGAATAAAAGCAAATTTTCTCTTTCCAAAACTCTTGTTCTTCTAAGGCTCATTTGAGCCATTTACCTCAGTAATCATCACTAGAAAGGTAGGTTTGCCTTGGATATTCTAGGCTGTGGTGTATTAGCTGAATGTCTGAATGAGAAACACTTCGCCCAAATAATTTTGTAGTAAAACCATAAAGGAGGGGTCAGTGTTGAGGTTATATGAAAACTATGAATATATATCTGTTTGGCCAGGATTCTTATTCTTGTCAATCAGTGTCATAGATTCTCATTTGCTAATATACCGAGTTGCAACAACAAACTGTTTTGAGTTGTGATGGATGTGATGCAGTTGTTTTGGGGGGTATTTGTATAGTAGTTTCATGGCAAACCCTTAAAGTATTCAAATGCCAAACTTTTTTTTAATAATCATTGCTCAGGAGTACTTGGAGGACTTGAGCTTTAGTTTTTAGTTTTAAGAGACAATGGATGTATATGGAGCAATGACAAGGGTTTTAATCAAACTAACTACAGAGATAATACTTGTTTCAAGGATTTAGTTTTAAGTTGAATATCTTGTGCCTTATTATGTTAGAATGTTTGGCACTATGTGCTAAATATATCACATTATATCAATACTGTCATACTGATTTGACTAGACAGTGTTTGTCATCCATACCCAAAAGCATCAATTTTCTTATATTTATTTATTAATTAAATCTGAATATAAAATAAAACTGGCTGTGCAGGTGTTACATATAGGCAGCAATGACACAGCAATGTTTTTCTTAATTACAGTATATTGTATGTTCTTATGTGTAACAGCGGGGATTACATCAGAGATCTGAGCACACAGATATTATACACATATGTATCAACGCTAACATCAAGTTCACTAGTGTTTAAAATGTAGTTTCTCAGTTGTGTACTTATATTTTTGTACTTGATCTACGTTGAACAGGATGTACTTAGTGCTTCGACATGGGTAAAGACTTGGAACTTCTATTTTTTAGATAAGTACTTGTACTCTCATTTGAGTACTGTTCAAGACTTATTTATTATCATACCTGGAAGGTTGCTTGACCACTATACACACGTCTGTGTTCAGGTGCTTTAGCAGGAAGCAAAAATTGATACTCTCTGGGAACTTGTCTATAGCTCTCTTGCATCACATCACCCATGCCCGATACAAGGTCAGGTCCTGCTGGTGATTTCTGAAACATTCATATTTAGCAGAAGTAAAAGTAAATGTGTCACATTCATGACACACTTGGTCACTTCACATCTCTGCTGCCTAAGGTTTAAAATGATGTGGCTCATCCTGTGACAAATCCAACTTCTTCCAGCACAGTATAGCAAACTTATCTTTTCCCATTTTCCTTGACATAGAAGAAATATAGGTACTGTGCTTCAAAACAGAGTATTATTTATTCATGGAAATGAGAATAATGACATGTTATCAATGTTTACTCCTGGATGCTGGACTTGCTACAACTCTATAAACAAAATAGATTGTCCAGTAGCAGAGGAACACACAACAAATGTAGAAATTGTGTATATCTTAGACAAGCAATCAACATGTTAGTGGCGATTCACTAATTTATTTTCGTCAAAGCAACAATTTTTATATTTACCAACACAATGCGGCGAATACGCGTTTACTATTTACAGAGAGATGCCTGGATATTTACAGATCTAATACAACAGGTTTACTTACTTTGCAAATTTTATATGTTTTTCAATGTAAGTTGCTGACAACAAATAAGCTGAGATAAATTCAGTAACAAAGCAGCAGGCAACACAATTTCCACTTCAGTGAAAATAATTGACAGATATCAAAACAAAATGTACACAAACAAAGTGAAATGTTTATATGTTAATTAAACATATATACAGTCGTGGCCAAAAGTTTTGAGAATGACACAAATATTAGTTTTCACAAAGTTTGCTGCTAAACTGCTTTAAGATCTTTGTTTCAGTTGTTTCTGTGATGTACTGAAATATAATTACAAGCACTTCATACGTTTCAAAATTTCAACGTTTTGGTCCCCGAGCCACTTAGTTATCACTTTTGCATTATGGCACGGTGCTCCATCGTGCTGGACAATGCATTGTTCTTTACCAAACTGTTGTTGAATTGTTGGAAGAAGTTGCTGTTGGAGGGTGTTTTGGTACCATTCTTTATTCATGGCTGTGTTCTTGGGCAAAATTGT
>JAUYWH010000006.1:12066875-12085471 GCA_034779795.1 Ctenopoma multispine | reverse complement strand
CATGTAATTGTCGATAAAAGCCTTTGAAACGTATGAAGTGCTTGTAATTATATTTCAGTACATCACAGAAACAACTGTGAAGATCTAAAAGCAGTTTAGCAGCAAAATTTGTGAAAACTAATATTTGTGTCATTCTAAAAACTTTTGGCCACGACTGTACAAGTGATTTTCCCAAAAGAAAATCATACTGTAATTAAATTTAGCTTTTTTTGGTCAAATGGTTAATATTTGTCAGTGTGGATTTGAAGGTTTATTTTAGACATCCTCTGGTCCTCGTCTAGTCAGAACACAGACTATAAAGGTGTCAGCACATAATCATCAGGAAGGTGATAGCATATATTTAGCAGCAAACTGGTTTGATCATTAGTGATACATCTCTATAGACCACCATGTTAAATCCAAAAGAATCAACAATAGCTTTATATAATTCCCTGAAACCTCCTATATCCAGGGGTGGTTTCCTGATTGGCTAAATCGGTTTTTGGTGTCTTTCAGGAATGCAGTTCCCTTGGTTGGCAAGAAACAGAATTTACACTGAAAAATGTACAACACAAGAACAGTATTCACAATAAGGCGAAAAGTAGTAATCAAAGAAAAATTTAATTAAAAATTTAAATAAGAAAATTAAATTAAAACCATTTAAACAGAGCAGCCGAAGGTGCATGTGGTAAACAGCAGTACCAAAAGTCAGCTGAGAGATCATTCAGAATAGATTGAAGGCCTAGATATGCTTCATGGAGAACTGCATCCAGTAACGATTTGATTGTGAATTAATCAGCACTCCTTTGACTCACTGCAGCTAATACTGGTTGTGAAAAACGACAACACCAATCCTTTTCCCGCACTGTCACTTAATTTAGGAGGACGGCCGGCCCTACGCAGATTTACGCAGGTTCCATATTCCTTCCATTTCTTAATGATGGCTTTAACTGTACTCCAAGGGATATTCAGTGACTTGGAAATTTTTTTATACCCATCCCCTGACTTATACTTTCCAATAACATCTTCACGGAGTTCCTTGGAGTGTTCCTTTCTCTTCATGGCGTAGTTTTTGGCTACCTTCACGGGTTCTGTTTTTACACTTTTACTCAGTTTTGGAGGACGTCCTGCCCTAGGCAGATTTATGCTTGTGCCATATTCCTTCCATTTCTTGATGATGGCTTTAACTGTACTCAAAGGAATATGCAGTGCCTTGGAGATTTTCTTGTATCCATCTCCTGACTTATGCTTTTCAATAATGTTTTCACGGATCTCCAAGGAGTGTTCTTTTGTCTTCACAGTGCAATTTTTGACTACTGCCACTGGTTCTGTTTTTACAATTTTACCTCGTTTACGAGGACGTCCTGCTCTAGGCAGATTTATGCTTGTGCCGTATTCCTTCCATTTCTTGATGATGGCTTTAGCTGTACTCGCAGGAATATTCAGTGAATTGGAAATTTTCTTGTATCCATCTCCTGACTTATGCTTCTCAATAACATTTTCACGGAGTTCCAAGGAGTGTTCTTTTCTCTTCACAGTGTAATGTTTAGCTACCGCCACTGGTTCTGTTTTTACAATTTTCCTAAGTTTAGGAGGACGGCCAGTTCTAGGCAGATTTATGCTTGTGCCATATTCCTTCCACTTCTTGATGATGGCTTTAGCTGTACTCAAAGGAATATTCAGTGACTTAGAAATTTTCTTGTATCCATGCCCTGACTTGTGCTTTTCAATAACGTTTTCACGGAGTTCTTCTGAGTGTTCTTTTGTCTTCATTGTGTCGTTTTTGGCCAGGATACTGATTCACCAGTAGTTGAACCTTCAAGATACAGATGTATTTATACTACAAACACTTAAACACATTCACTGCACACAGGTGATCAAGTGTGTGACTTCTAGCAGTTGGCTGAACCTGTGATGATTTAGGTGAGTTACTCTTAATGGGGCAATACTTATGCAATCCCTTATTTTCCGTCTTATAGTTGTTTTTTTATTGTATTACTTTATACAGATTTGTCTTCACCTTGACATGTGATGCTTGTGACATTCACAAGCGTCAAAACAGACAAATTAAATCAACCATAATTTTAGTGCTGTGAAAAGCTAAAAGGTGAAAACTTCCAAAGCAGGTAAATGCTATTTGTGCTTTCTAGAAACAATGCCCTGGTCACTCTACAGAGCTTATTCACAATACTCACTTAATATTCTTCTACCAAATACATACATGAGGTCTATGAATAACCAAATATAATGTGTAGGCTGTTTCTGTGAGGAAATGTAGCTGTATATTTTTAAATATCATGTGCCACTGCTGTGTGAAACCTTTATCACAGTTTTTTGCAAAAACAAAACAAAACAAATATGTTTGTGCGTGAACTGAGGTGTTAACATTTTTAGTAATTTGGGTAAACAGACCCTCCTAGCAACACACTTTTACACCAAGGTACTGCCTGTGATAGCAGAATTGTTCTTTTCGGTTATTTCAATATGTGTACTTACTGTGGGACGTAGTAAAGAAGCAGTCACCACAATAACCCACTTCAACAATGGACTAAGAAATGCAGAAAGGCATGAGACAGAGATCAAAAAACATTTAATCATGCATTGTTTTCTTTGTTTGTTTTTCTATGACACAAACTAGTCAGTTTTCTGGAAACTCACCAGCAAAGGGTTGAATGCAATTCTTCTCTGGGCCTAAGAGAAACACAAAGATTTTAGAGCCTTGTGTGTGGTGGTACAGTCACAAACACACACGTATGAAAATAAAGTTTTCAGCTCAGTGTTTTTTTCTCTGTGGTTAAGTGTCAAATATTCAAAGCATCATTACAATTTTTTTTGGGGTAATTATTACTAATATACACTAATTTGGCAGTCAATTAGTTCCACTAAGATAAAATGAATAAAGTATAATCCGGCAGTGCTACAGTAAGATGTCATATGTGGTTTTGTTTATATTGTTTATACTGATGTGCATCTATGCAGCACAGAAAAGCAATGATCATCTAGTGCAATTAGCACCTCTCTGAAACAACCTTAAAAAAATATCACCATCATGAAAGAGCATTAAACGCAAGACTGCATTAAAGTATAACAGTGCTAATTAATTGTTAATCTTGCTGCAGCCTATCTAACAATCATCAACCTGGCTAAATTAAGCGTTAGCAACGTTGCCAGCAACGTTCGCTAGCATCGCGGCTAACCTGTTAGCTAATAATGAAAGACGGGGGGGGCTGGCAGTGGTCATGATTTCGCTCTGAATTAGTTAGCAAACCACTGCAGGGTTCCTCCCTTGCACAAGCAGTAGATTTCCTACTGTTACGAAGTTGGCTGATATGAGACAGGAGAAAGCTCAGCTTACCACAGGAAGCACAGATCAGAATGCGACGTAGTGATACGTTCAAGTGTACTGGGAAATCTGAAGTTACAAGCAAGGGCTTCTACTTGTACGGTTTGCAAACCAACGACAAAAGTGACTACCGCCTCCTACTGTGTTGGAGTGTCTGTCCCAGAAACTGTCCAAAAAATGCTGTCCAGCAGTAACCTTTGTCTGTGTCAATAACATGTTGGAGCAGCCCATTCTTTTCTCCCCTATTTCTAATGCGTTTCCATTTACATACAGTATCAGACACTGGATCTGGCTTACCTAATCAAAAACATTCATTAGGCTATAAATGTTCTCATGGACACCTGAGTATAATTTACTGTAATTCATCTAATCAATTATACAGAATTGTATAGCAGCTGTTTAGATAGAGGCATTCACATGGATAGAGAGAAAAATGGAAGGAGGAAAAGAGAAATATATGATGGAGTGAGGTGCCGGGATGGGGAGAGCTAGATGCATAGGGTGAGTGACACAGATCCATTAGAAGTTGCTGAACAAAGGAAAAGAAGAAAGAAAGGAACAAAAAGAAAGGGAAAAGATGAAAGCTTAAAATTTTTTAAACAGGGGATAAATACATGACACTGTTTGGTGAAGAAAGCACTTGAATGGAACATTTAGCATTTTTATCTAAGATTTTGTCCAGGTGGACACTACAGTTATCTTTAGAGACTCAAAATATAGTGATGAAGTTTTAATACTATGTATTTTGATACTGTTCTGTATATACTAAACATAAAACAATGTTTAATTGGTGTTTTTTGGTCATAATTTCAAACCACGGTGATCTGAGACAACATTTCAAGTCCTAATGAGTAGCGTCCCAGCATCCTGAATTGTTGTATCATTGGCTTAAATGTCTGTCAGTCATCCAAAACAAGGCATATGATTGACTGGTTGTTCAAAGAGTGGTTAGTCACCTGTGTCGACTAGTCGACTTTTCGCTCATCTGATTGGCTATAATACATTTTTTTAATCTCACCAACTGACCTATGAGTGAAGGAGAAGCCTGAGCTTGAATTTAACTTCAACTTTAAATTCACATTCTTCAGTGAACATAGGCCTTTATTAATAAGAAGAAACTGATTTTGCTGGGTTATTAATGTATTGATATGTTTTGTATATTTAGACTATTGAGGCTGTGCTTTCAAATTACATACAGTGACCAAACGATTAAAAAATAAAAGGAAATGATAATTACTGAGTGCAGGAACGTCCTCTTAGAAAGAAACATACCGGTATTAGAAACAAATCGTTATGGTGGAGGGCAGGGGTGGACAACCCTGGTTTCCGGAGAGCCGCAGCCCTGCACTTCTGATTGGCTAAAGACACCAGGTCCAGGTAATTAACAGTGGGGCGGGAAACGATCAGGACTGCCGTTCTCCATCAGCAGTGTTTCCCACCTGTGGTGTAGGAAATAAAATTAAAACGATAAACTCAAAGAAGCTATTAGGTAGTTGAACACTATATGGAGAATGGCATCACGGGGTGCCTCCTGCAAATAAATATCATGTATAGCAGTTTAAATATTTCGACAGAATACCGTTAGAAGAAATACATTAGCAAATAGGCTATACATTTTAGTAAATAAGTGAGTTTTATTTTGTAACCGAGAGGACACAGTTTTGTAACCCCGCCTCATCTGCTCCGCAGCAGCTTGACGCTGCTTAGGTGAGGAGAGGAGAGAGGAGCTCCACCAGCGGACCAGGGAGAGCGTGGTGAGGAATCCCAGCAGCCCCAGGAGAGTGAGCCCGGCTGGACCCCGGAGGAGGACCCGAGAGAGAACCACGTTGCCACGGGAGAGACCTCTGTTCAGGTAAGCGTGCCGTGAAACCGGTTCACACTGCTTTTTTCCCGGGCAGGCAGGTGCTTTTTTGAAGGGCTGCTGGAGATGGAGAGGCGGCGGTCGGCGAGCCGCACGAAACGGTTTGTTAAATCTCAGGAGATCCGAGATCCTATTAGTTACTTACCGTAGCCTTGTGGTTTATATGGCCTGTGTGTTCGGGGTTGCAGAGCGGCTAACGGGAGGTGAGGGTGGGGGTGAGCTCAGATATTTATCGAAACACAGTATTGTAGCAGTGGGAAATGAGCTGTGCGTTTTTACTTTGCGCATAAATAGCGGCATAAGTCGGATATCAGAGCGGCTGTTGCCGCTTTACTGCTGCCGAGCTTGTTTTCCCTGTTCAGTTAATTGGATGTGACAAAGGTGGGGCTTCGCGTTTCAAAATTTAATCTCGTTTTTACAATTACGTACAGCAGAGGTAAAGAGATAAAGCCACAGTTGCCATGAATCTATATGGAAGCCATATCGGAAAATAACATCAGTGAAGCATGGAGGCATAGCTGTATCTTCAAACTCATAGTTTGATCATGTACAGCAACCTATATCTGACTAAATCGTAATAATTCAACAGAATAATTTCTAAAGGTTGTCTAAGTTTTGGTGTTTGCTGGTGTCAAACTGAGACTTTGTTACGGTGCATCCTGATGTTTTTTTATTTTCCTTTACTCCCCCTGTGTGAGGGTGCAGAGCCTGTTTTACTCTGCATGAGGAGTAATAAATTAATAATTTTAGAAGTGCATTGTTCTGCAGAGCACCAGGAGAGGAATGAATTCACATTAATAGTCTATGCCCATGTGAAAGCCCTAGTTTAGTCTACTTGCCAGGTATAATGTTCCTAAAAGTGGAGTCTTGAGACTTTTGGTTTTCCACAGGGGGGGGGGGAATCTTTCTAAAAATCACAGTGACTGTTTTAATAACAGATGTGCGTTGCAGTAACAGTGATGATCTTGGTATTTAGATCTTTAATGTTCATATGATTGGATAACGGTTCATAGCCTTATTATCTCTATCTGTAAGTCTTTCACATGAAAAGTGATGCACTTGTGTTTGGCATTATTGTTCATTAAATAGTATCAAATCATAAAGAAAACCTCTGTTTGTTTGTTTTTTGTATTCCTGGAGTAAATAAACAAACAGTAAATGTATTTGTGTTTGGGCAGCATCTTTTAGTTTCATTTGCTCTGAGATTAAGTCTCTTCGTAAGAGGTAACTGTCAAATAATGCTGTACTGTATAAACGAATGGGACATCACATGGAAGTAATGGAATTAAGGTGAAGAAAATCAAGCTGAGTGGACTTGTAAGCACAGGAACGTGACTTGTGTTGTTAGTGTTGTATGTCATGGCCAAACCTATAGTACCTGGCAGCTGGAGGAGATACTGCAGAGAGGATATCACAATGCTGGTAGCACGGGAACCTGGGATAGCCCTCCTCCTCGATGCGGGGTGGGGTGGAGGGTGGATGAAGGATGGTCAGGCGCTCCTCTCTCTCTCTCTCCCTTTTTTTTCCCCTCCCTCTCAGTCTCTGTGGTATACTGGTGCATTACTGCTCCCTGTTCACTTCCCTCCATGTAATCAGACTGTCAGCAGAAGCAGACTCAGTCAGTCACTTTCCCACCACCAACACCTGAACACCCTCTTCTGTGATCTCTCACTAGCGTACTGCAGAATCTGTTGCTGCCTACTGTGTACGTTAATGATGTGATACACAGTTTTGTGAACGGACAACAATGGGGGGAAAAATAAGGTTTTCCTTGACAAAAAAAAAATACCAGAGTGCAGACTGGCAACTCTTAGTGTAGACATGGTTTCTTTTGTTCCTCATCTCTAATGCTGTCACTAATATAGACACTGTTCATTGTGTTTTGCCACTAGTACACAATAATAATAGTTTGTATCTGTATTGAACAGACACATTTAACATTCACTATGCTGGTGAAGAAAATAAGTGAAATCTTGAATTTAATAACTGGTCCAACCTCTTTTGGCATCAATAACCTGCACACTATTTAGAAGGAATATTCTTTACAGCATCCCGCAACATCTCTCCCACAGGTTTAAAAGTATTCTGTTGTAGATATGCATCTTTAAGGTGCTGCATTACCTAGTTCCTACTGAGTTTTATTTAGCTAAAAGCCACCCTGACATCATTCTGTAGGATACTGTACCTGAGTAAACTTGGGATTTCATTTATTTCCTTGCATTGATGGCAGACAGGTCCCAAATCATGATGCTTCCTCCATCTTACTTCACCTTTGGGATGATGTTTTCATTTTGGTGTGCTCTTCCTTTTTTTTTTTTTAACACAATGCAAGCTTCTCAAAAAAAACTCAGTTCTCAACTCAGTTTCATCAGGCCCTAAAACATTTTTCCAGAAGTTTTTGTACAGTCATCATGTCTTCAAACACTGAGCTTGTTTGATGTAAGCAGTATAGGCAATGACCCAGTATCATTTCTTGAGCATTATTTGTTAAAGTCGTTGTTCATTTTTGCATTTTAAATAAAGATTTTATCAAATTTTAGGACTTATTTATGAATAATTCCAAATGATTCAGTGCTTAATTAATTAGATAAGCTTGCAGTACAAATGTAAACAGTAAAACAGTTTTCTCATGTAAATTTAAAACAGTGTCTGGAGGATCGGGTCCGGACATTGTCTGGAGTTTCCCTTTGACACGTGTAGCACACAACATGAGATTGTTTGTGTTAGACGCATTCTCATCTACTTTGGTTTAGGTGAGGAGTGGTGCCTGCAGAGTATGAGGGTTCAGGGTTGCAGTGTGTGCCGGAAAACAGCTTGAGACTAATGCACATGAGAAATAAAAATGTTGTAAGACCAATAAAATACATTATGTAAAAACACATTGTTATCTCTTTGGTCTAAAGAAGATACCTGGGCTTACTGCCTGACTCCTGCATATGCACTATACATCAGTATTGAATTTGTCACTGTAGAGAAACTCTGTAGTGTAGATCTACATCATACTCGTAATAAAAAAGTTAAAGTAACAGACTTGATGCCAGGGAGTATGGAGAAAATTGTGTATGTGAGGGGTGGAACACCATTATGCTCTCTCTATCCTATATAGTGTCATTATATGTATATAGTATCAAGTAGCAGTGACTTTCCTTGAGATCAGTTGGTCAAAAACAAGGTTTGCTCCAGCTCCCATTCAGGGTATGGAGCTGTCCATGGTACTCCCTACCATATGCAGTAAAAAGATCAGGCACTCTATAGCATTGTGTTAGGGTTTATGGTGGTATACTCCTTCTTGTTTAGTGTCTTATTCTGTGTCTTGAATTGGCCCTGAAACCCAATAACTGGTTGTGCCACCCTTGGTGAAAATTACTACTTCACATAGGGCCAGGCAGGTTTGGACTGCTTTTTCTCCAGTATTAAATTTAATCATTATTCATTTAAAACTCATGTTATCTTTGTGTAATATTAAGATTTGTTTGAATCTGAATTATTGTCAAAAAATAAACTCACGAAGAGGCATACTGTGAAATTTTTAAAACTTTTTCTAAATGTTGCTAATAGTGAACAACACTAATAATAAATATAAAGTAATGCTTTTATTTAAAATTATGACAATCCCACTTCCGCCTGTCACCATTCTACTATTAGACTACTATATCTTCAGGCTCTAATGAATCTATATGCATGTCAAATTTCACTTCAGACTCCAGATTAGTCTGTCTCTCTGACTGTATTATGTCCACAGTGTTCCTGAAATGTTTCCTCCCACTTACATTTCAGTTTTGATCATTGATTGAACAGCTTTTCACCTCTCTCCTTTGCAGGACCTATCAGTTTATGAATCGTGACTCTGTTGTTTGGTGGATTGTGTGATCTGTCAGTCAATAATTCACTAAATTATTGATCTCAATAATTCTTTGTCCTCAGCTGAATTATTCCTCCTGCATATTTCTCCTCAGCAACACATTATTTTTCATTTATTCTTTCAGCTACTATTTAATTAACACATAATCCGCCATGGTCAGCTTTGAAATTAAAATCCAAGATTGCCATCATTAATGTATGACCATTATAATTTTTTAATTTATATAATTTGGTAATCAAAGAATTCTGTCTTGACCATTAAACACACTGACTGAGGTAAGATCAATGTGTTGTATGTTTTGCACTTAAATGTAAAATCAAGCAATTGTTTACAGGGTAATTTAAAAAAAGAATGAAGTGATTTCGATGCCCTGTTTTTCATCCCTCGAGTATCTTCACGGCTCGTCACTGACCATTTGAAATAGTAGGTTTTTAAGTTTTGAATAGTTGCCAACGGGGTGTGCTGCGTGTGTCGTGTTTGAGCTTTTTTGAATTAAAACCTGCCTCAGCGATGGATTGGTGGGAATAAGGCCCAAGACCTTGCTCTCTGTGCTTGGCCTCCGAGATCCCCAGACCCCGCTCTGTGTGACTTTTTTTTTTTTTTCCTGTGGGGATATGTTAAAGATAATGGTTTTTGTTCTGCCACTACCTGCTAACCTGGATCACCATGAACATTGAATAACGGCAGCGATTAACTCAGTGGATCGCGATATGCTGCAATGCAGGACAGGAAATAAAACGTGATTATCAGTAGAATACTTATGACTTGGTTGAAGTACTTTTCCCTAATAAAATATAGCTTCATGAATTTGGTTCTTTTTGAATAACCCTGTCAAGTGCTATCTGTTATTTTGTGTTGCATAGCATACAAAAATACTGCATAAGTTGTTTGTAAGGCATTACAATTTGAAAATAATAATTAATTGTCCTCTCCATTATATATCAGTGAGATTAGGCTACAACTCTGATACACCATCAAAAAATTACAGTTGGATTAAAATATCTCTAAACCAGAACATCTTCATGAAGGAGGATTTATATTTGGACTTGATACCGTCAAGGGTGTCCACTAATGTATATTTAGACAGTGTAACAACTTTCGTTAGTTTAGCCACCACAATGGATTTTAAAATAAACAATCAAGAGGTGCTGAAATTGTAGGCTGTCAATTTAATAAAAATGTTTGGTCTAAACTACTGGATGAGCTGTATAGAAATTGCAGTCATTGTTATTCAGTTACACAGTTTTTGTGCCTCATAAAATATTTGGACAAGCTAATGTAATCATAAATTTGTTACTTTAAATACTTTATTGCCAATCATTTGCACTCAATAACTCCCTTAAGTCTGGAACCCACCTATATCACCAGGTGTTGGTTTCTTCCCTGGTGATGATCTGCCAGGCTGTTACAGCAGTTTTTTGGGTAGTTTGCCTTCAGAAACTTAGTTAGATTCAGATTAGGTGATTGACTTGGCCATTGCAGAAAACTTTACAGTTCATGCCTTAGAAAAGTTCACTGTAAAGCACAGCCCAATAAGTTGTAAATCATTTGTCTGAATCTGAGCATCTTAGTCTTCTTAATCACAACCTTATCACAAAAATTTGCTATATCTCTGATGAGTTTGTTTGGTTTGCTCACTGGTAGTGACAGGTCTTTGGGTTTCATATTGACAGTTAAAAGATTAGAGATGTCAATAAACGTAAAATCACATTTTCACCTTTCATCTTTTCATGTTAATGAACTAAAAGGCAATCTCACAATCACACACACTGCCTTTGAACAACTGAACAGCCAATTCCTACATGGTTCATTCAGTATGTCAACCAAACCTTCAAATTAAAGCTCATATGCTTCATTTCAATCACCTCTGGATCATGACATTTCAAATGCACTGTGGTGTCATACAGAGCAGTAATAAAGTGTCACTCACCAAATATATACCCACCTAACTGTTGTAGACTGCATCAGGTTTAGCTAAGTGTACCTAATAAACGCTGCTGAGGGTAGGTTGGTATTTAGCAGCTCAAAAGCGAAGTCATTTTTGATCAGCTGTGGAGACCAAAATAGAACTTAAAGGAGAGTAATATTAAACTGGATTTTCCAGAGGGACAAGATAAATGCATGGTGCTTTTACACCATGCGTGCTGTGTGTGTATAGGCAACTGCATGCTAACATGTTAGCCATGTAAACTTTATAAATTCATAATAAGCCAGATGTTCACAGCAGGGTTCTGTTGCACCGTTAGCTATGACCATGGTGTGTAAGGTTGAAAAAATGGGTGACTGAAGCCAGAAACCTTATGGGAGTTTGAGGATAATACAGCATAAGATGGGTTTCACTATGTCATACCTAATGTTTTTTACATAGAGCAGCAATTGCTTGATTATTATTGTGCTTGCCACAGTAGTAAAAGCATCCAACACAGAAATGTCTCAGGATTCATTCTCTGCAGGTAATACTGTTGGCCTGCAGAGGCCAGATGACAGCATGGTTTTCCCCACTGCAGTCACGAGCCAAGACACCAGGCCATCTGTTAGATTTGGCTTCTAACTGCGACCTCCTCGTACCCCAAGGAATTTACTTTATCACTCATTCAAGAGGGAGCTAGTGTCTTAGTTTGTCTGAACTGAATTTATTCAATATTTTTCTCTCTAGATCAAATACTGTCTTGGCTCATGACTTTAGTTAATGGTAACAACACAGACCAGGTGTTATTTGTTATCTAAGCCATTTAAAAGGATATTAAAGGAAAGTCTTTGTTATTCATGTACATGTTTGATCATATAAATCGAGGAACACTTTGAATGACTAAATGTGTGCTCTATAGTTGATATTGGAATTTATCTGTGATGAGCACAGATGATTTTTATGTTAATGCTTTTCTATAGCTGGTCTATTGGTTTCTGCATGTCAACTACAAGAATGGGATTTCTCTGAATGTCCGGAATGCTTTCTGGATGCTTTCAGAATAATGATATTTGAAAGGACAGATTTAATTTTGCTTGTGTTGTCCTTTCATTTGGCATCCCTTTGTTTTCTGTTCACTTTATTTTCCCCAGATATTAGATGCCATTGAGCACCACTTGAAGGTGAATAGTTCAACTGTCTAATTAAAAAAACAAAACAAAAAAACTTAATTTACTAGTGCTGCTTGGTTGTAATTAGTTACTATATTGTCGTGTCCATGCATAGATGATACAATTTAAATGAGTGAGTTACACTACATCATGTGTAACGTACTCTAAATGTATGTGGTTTCTTAAGTTTTTTTTTCCATCTATTTTTTTATTTCTTCTTAATTAACTGATTTAAATCATTTGTTCTGTGAAACGTGTCCCCAGTGTTTAGTATTGATCATCCCTTCAATATCGCCATCTTAATCTGCCACGCCCTGACTCACTAGTCCCTCCGTGTGCTTTTCTGGTACTGAGATGATCGATGTGTACATGACTTCTTTAACATGTAGCAGTGATAATTAGGCCTCTAAGGATATCGGTGAATTGACAGTTTAATCATTATGACTCAAGGTATTCAGGCTGTGCTCAAGGCAGCACTTTTACTGTTAAGTTATTGAAGTCTGTTGTATTCCTCCGTCTGTCAGCTGTGTGTGTGAGTGAAAGAGCAGACATGTACTAAGGAAAATTGGTTTAAAAAGTGCTGCAAGAAGCTACATTTTTGGGGGGAATACAGTTTTTTGATGAAATACACTGTTCATGAAGTGAACAAAGGTGTGACCTGGTTGTGTTCCTCAGGGCCTGCAGTATGTTCACTTCAGTGAAGGCCTTCGAGGGGCAGCAGTACTCCACCCTGAAGAGGCAGTGCTTGCAGAGTGGCCTGCTCTTTGAGGACCCTCGCTTCCCCGCCACAGACGACTCCCTTTTTATCCAGGGCAACAGAATTGGACATGTAGTCTGGAAGAGGCCTCGGGTAAGTTGGTTTGTGCAGTAAGAGAGTGTCAACTGATGGATGCTTTTGGTTTGAGACTGCTAATCGACCCTACTGACCGTTACCAGGCCTCATGTTGTTTATTAGTATAATAATGGTTTCCACAGTGTCTAGTGAAGCTGGGCGATATGACCACAATTCTATATAACGGTATTTTTCACAATTATGACTGTTTTCCGGTATTCAACGTTATTTTTCCCCATGTATGAGTTTGTGTTAGTCATATTTTTCACTGATTGAGAGAAGAGCACCAGATCACAACAGAAGTCATTTCAGGTTAGCTTTCCTATACAACAGGTCTATACATTGTCATTTTATTAAACTAACTTAACAGCCTTAATGTTGTTTATCCAACAACATGTCATTTCTGTGGCTACGTGATTATGAGTTTACAGTTCTCCTCTGCCCTCTGTATCGCTCGCGCAGCGGTGTCCTCTGATTCTGCACCAATGCGCATACACAGACACGTGCACACACAGGTGGGCACGCTTGTCAACCACCTGTAAAGCAACTCAAATACAACAATGCTGTAAACCTAAGAGAAGCTCTAGCTAACGTGTCTACAAGTGACGTCTGACTGGAAAAATTTAGCTTTTTCAGTTTTACCTGAGGATGTGGAGGATCTTTGTTTCATACATTCCTGGTCCTCAACAGCATGTTTGCGACTAAGGCTGAGCAGCAAATCGCTTGTGTCTCCACCTCCGATGTTAAACTTAAGCTCGTCAGCATTTGTAAATAAAATAGTAAAGTAAAATGGTCCATGTCTGAGCTTAAAAAAAACAAAGTATATCCAGACAACAGACAAGCAAAAGTCCTTCTGTGCAATCATGTTCAACTTCGTCTGCTACAGCTTCTCTGTTCATTTTCACTGCTCAGTATCTCCACTAACACAGGTACTCGTTACATGCGTGTTTAGCGGTGTAACAGGTCCCCCCTTAAACAGTTTCCTGCTGCACTATGCTCCAAACGTTGTTTAGGCTATTTAAACCGGAATTGCGGTATAAGAAAAATCCATGTCATAACCAAAGTAAAAAACGGTTTTCGGTATGAACAGGTATACCCCCCAGCACTAGTTTCTAGGACAACATGGCAGGTGGTGCAGTGCTTGAGTGGGGCCAACCTTGTACCTCGCCTTGGAAAACAGACTTCCTTCCACAGTCTGATGATATGGAGGTTATGTTAATTGGCTACTCTTAAAGGACCATTCCACTCATAAATATGTTTTGAACCTGGAGCTTCTTTCCAGTATTTACCAAGAGACTGTGGCAGCAATGACTAGAATTTATTTACAGACATCGAGTTCACACACCTAAGGGTGTTGAAAGACTCCAGCCAGGAGTTTTTAGGAGTCAATGCAAAAGTCACAAGATTTTGTCAAGAGACCAATTTTGAAGCCAGATGCTTTGTGATTTATGTTGGGACTTTTACTCGTCCAAAATAAAAGTCTGTTGCATTACATAAGATATCTCCTAAGTTAGTGTTTGTTTTCTAAAATAATTTATTAAATAGAATCTGGTGTAAGTATACTGTAACTGTATTAAAAATCGGATGCTTACAAACGCCAGTTTTGATGGCAAAACAGACTCCTCATCTTAGTCTGGACTGGAGTGGGACTTTAAATACCCATAGGTGTGAGAGTAAATTGTTGCTGGTGTGTCACCTATATGATAGACTGGGGAACTGTCCAGGGTGTACCTCACCTCCCGCCAATGTCAGCTGGGATCAGCTCCACCACATGGATGGATTTTTCATCAGAATACGAGACAACTGCAATTAATGTGAGCAATGTTACATACTGGACCTTAGACTGCATAAACAAAATCTCAGTTCTCAGTTAATTAATGCGGAACTGGTGTAATTTAAACTTCTTCTCAAACCCCCTGCAGAAATGTGTCATTTTATTTAACTGGGCATAAATGATGAGCAGTTATTGCACCTTTAAAACATTCACATCAGGCAGCTCTCACTCCCAGACGTCGCTGCAGGATATGAGTTTGATGACCTACAGTATGACTAATCATTTATAATTCACCAGATATCACTATGTCAGTAGTTATTAATCATTGCTCCACGCCATTCTTTAGTCTCCTTGTATAAGCTGGCACTGTGCATTATGTATTAAGGATGTCAATGATTAATTAATTATTGCCATTAATAATTTAAGTGATTAGAAATATATTAACCAGAGATGCAGAAGGTGAAGACATGTGATGTAACTGTCAGAAGTGTGTATAGCTTTCTGTGGTGTGTCTTGGTCTTTCAATGAGCTGGAGTTCAATGCTTGCTGGTGACCACAGTAGGGCCACACAAATTATAAAATGAATCCACTTCCTTAATGTCCAAGGAAGAAAGTTAGTTGCAGCATGGCTTTCTGTGCTCGCTGAGGAAGTTGTGCTAATGGTCTCTGCAGCATCATTTTAAGAAGATTCCACTGAGTTGTTTTCTGGGGTTTGTCCGGTTTAGGCTCATGCTGATGTTCTCAACAGATGCAGAAAGATCTTTACCACAGGCCTGGATGTGAGTGTCAAACAGCATTTCTCTGGTGCTAACGTTGGAGTTAAGCCAAACTCTAAATGTTGTATGTTCTCTACTTTGATTTTGTTTGGACCAATTGTTGAAGAGTGATAGACATGAGTGGAAGCCCTGGGATTTTAAATGGTGCCATTAGTTGGGTTTATTTTATGTTTCAGCTAGCAGTTACTTGGACTTTTAATTTAAAAATAAAATTTACTTTCTTAGGTCATAGCAGTGAATAAATGTTTTATTATCTAAAAATAGCACTGTATTTCATAAATTGTTAATCATAAGCCGACTATTGATTGTCAATATGGCTGATTAATGAGAATGTACATCCCTGGTATGTATAATTTGGTGGCACATGATATAAGATGCAGGGACTTAGGATTTAGAAAGGCGACTTCCCTGCCACTATTATCCCCCTTACACAGCAGGCTGTGGTTCTGGATGGAGTAACCTCCTTCTGCTTGTGTGCCACTGCAGCGACAGCCAGCGTGCATCGCCATGGAAACTGGGTCACAGAGATTATATGTTTTGGTCTGTGCTGATGTCAGTCATGCAGACTGGGCGAAGTCAAGAGGAGAAAAAGCAGGAGGAGCAGCCTTTTAATTTTTGCCAGGACATGATTTGCGTCTTTCCTGACAGAGGTTTGTGTCATGAGATTAGGAACCCCAGTCAGTGATTTGACTCAGTATTTCTTTTAAGATTTTTAAGCACTATGAGGTTGGGACTTATGAGGTTGCTGTTGCAGAAATCTAAAGCTAACCATTTTAACTAAATAACAAACATAACGAAATTAAACTTAACCATTACATGAAACACGTTTATCTTAACATTTAACTGCCATTCCTCTCTGAATTTTTAGCTTTTTCAATTTTAATTATTATTATTCGTGAATAACCATTACATATTATGTGTATATTATGAGTTTCACCATAACACAGAAACTGCCCCTGTGAGAGTTACAATCTCTTGGGTTTTGCTGACGCTGGAGACGTCTCACACGTGACATGGCTGACCATAGTACCATCTTACATACTCCTTGAGTGTGGACCAGTCTTGCCACAGCGCATCACCACTCTTGCGTCTGCAGATTTACACAAGCATCCAAATCCAGACATAGGTTTCAGTGTCCCTTACAGCTTCAAAGACTGGAAAATTTTTGTCATTTTAAAAGTCTGTCAGCAAACAAACTAGTTATTGGTTATCTCAGTACAGTTTCCTGAGAGACTTAACATTTCTGACTTGTACAGTTTCTTAATATTTAGCCTCAAACGTGGAAGAAATGTTTTCTGATGGGCAAGAAGACACTTCTTTTCATCTTTTTTTTTTTTTTTTTTTAAATCTCACTGGATTGTTATAGTTACAGATTTACAATTTTGTCATTTTGCTTTGGTCCATGATGAGACAGCCATTTTCTCTGCATTCAGTTTATTTATGGAGAACCATAATCATCAGATTAGAGTGCTATTTACGCTCTGTAGTGTTTCAAGCACAGATAAAAACAGTCTTACCATTGTGTTTTTGTTAAAGACCGTATGACAAAATATTCGCAAATTCTCAAGTTTCCAAATCTTTAGGTTACAAAATCTCCAAAACGTACCCATCCACGCAAATATATCCCATTCACCACTCCTTTACCAATTTAGATTTCTCATCGAAATTCAGTCATGACAACATTTAAAAAGAGTTTAAAAAGAATATATCCACATAACTCAGTTATTTTGTTTGTTGCCTTTAGCAAATCTTACTAAAGCTTTTAATAGTATATTGATATAATACTATTAAGTATATATACTAAGATAAAACCTGGAGAAAATGTGATGTTGGTTTAAATATCACTTCCAAATATAGCTTTCGTAAGCTGTATTAGTTAGATCATCTGTAAATAATAGGAGCTGCCTTACGTGTTTTTGTTTTTACCTAGAAAAAGGTCAAGGTAATATCTTGATAGGTTTGACAGGACATTTGTTTTCTGTGTGCAGACAAATTGCAATTGTGGTCTTTTCATGTCCTTTACTGACATTAAGAGAAATATAGAAAATCACTATCATTATACTACTAATATACATACATATAAATTTTGATTCATCTGAGGTTTTGGGACTGCTACAATTTCCGCTTTAATTTGTCAACAAAACCCACAGAGAGAGAGCCACATCCTTGGTTGGTCAGTGTTGGAGTAAAGGGCTTTCTTCCTAACCACCATTCTCAGGGCTTCTGGTGATAATGTTTATCCTGGAAAACCTAAAAAAAATAAATTAATTCTTTCAATTCCGAAACACGTAAACTCGGTCATAACAAGACCTCTTATGTAAAGCTGTATTTCCTGAAATGGAAAACAGCTTATGTTTCCCACATGTTAACATTTTCTTTTAAGAAAATGTGTAGAAATGTCTAAAAAGCAATCATGTTAGAACATATGCACATGTCATCAAGGTTGATGGGTTATAATGACATTCAAACTATTTTACATTTAACAGCCAGGCGGCTCCCAGTGTGAATGCTGAGATCCAAGGCCCTGTGATATCAGTGTCAGGGTGAAGGTTCACAGGCATAACCCCCCGAGAGTAATGTTGTGCTTGGTGTAATCCTTGCTCAAATGAATCTAGGTGATATTTATGGCTGCAGTGAAGTCCCAGTGGCAGAGTGTGCAAGCCTAAAGAGCAAGCTCTAAAAAAATGTCTGTCTCACATTGTCTCTCAGCCTCTCAGTCTTCTTTCCTCCTGCTGCCCTTCTCTTCTTTTCTGGCTCCACCCCTTCCTCTGATTTGTGGTTGTGTCGTGACTAAGCTAGCACGATGGTGGGTGGAGGTGGAGAGTGATGCAATAATATATAAACAAGGGAATTTGGTCAATAGAAAGTTTTGTATACAGTACAGGCCAAAAATTTGGACACATTCAATTCATTTAATGTTGTTTTCTTTATTTTCATGACCATTTACATTGGTAGATTCTTACTGAAGGCATCAAAACTATCAATGAACACATGTGGAGTTATGTACTTAACATAAAAAGGTGAAATAACTGAAAACATCTTTTATATTCTAGTTTCTTCAAAATAGCCACCCTTTGCTCTGATTACTGCT
>JAUYWH010000006.1:11992459-12057869 GCA_034779795.1 Ctenopoma multispine | reverse complement strand
CGGCAGTGCTTTGTTTTTGCCCCCCCCCCCCTCCCCCCTCCCCTTTCACAGAGTTGGTTTCTGGAGAGGCCAGATTCACTCCATCAGCAGTGTCACCTCCTGCAGAGAGGTGTGATAGGAACTGCTGTTCAGTCAGCGCACCTCGATATCTCCAAGTACACCTGCTGTGGTGTCGGTCACAGCGTTATTTTCATTCATTTTCATACAGGTGAAGGTTTCACACACACCTCTAGATTGGGTGCTATGTTACAACACTGAGTCACAGTGGGATAATGGTGTAGCCACAACACAATCACACCTTGCCATAATGCAGAAAGTATGTGGTCCACTGCTCGCTGTGGGTGTGAAGTATATGTTTCTGGACACTCACCAGGTATTGATTTTATCACTATTTAAAATGTAATATTTCCCTTCAGTGGTATATAGTGTGGCTTTTATTGATTTCTCCTAATGATTTCCGCTCCTCTTTTCCTTAACTTATGTGTCATTAACCATAACAGCTCTGCAGTAAAAATGAAAATGATGGTGCGGTTCATACAGCTCATATGAAACAGGATTTGTCTTTAGCTTAACATCATTGGTACATTACTTACCTCCTTCCTGAATCCTGTTATCTTCAGGGGAAAATCTACTAAATCACAGTATAATATAATGGCCTGTTAGTGCTATGCATGGGTGAGTCACCATGGGTTTGATTAGTTTATTAATAGGTTGGATCGATATATACATTTTCTTTTGCCATACACTAAGTTTTGGGCATGGAGAAATGTTACCACTGGAAGCACTACAAATGCTGCTGATTCAGCATTTTAAGAATTCTTTGTGACTTATCTATGTCTAATTTACTAACTGTATTTGTACTACAATATCCTATGAACAATATTTATTGTAATGAATATGAGTGAGGTTAGAATTACGTAGGAAATGTAACTGACTTATTTATCCTATTGTTATTTTGAAGTTATGTTTTAGACATTTTCGGCTTACCAATATGCTCTGTACTGCTGTGTATATTTGAATTTGTTGTCATTAAGTGATTTTCATAGCTTTGTGCTGTGTGTTTCTCAAGTGACTAGTTTTTTTGACCTGATTTTTGACCAGTTTACAAAAATGAGGCACAGTTATGGGTGTTTCACTGGACCATAGCAAGTGCAAGAGCTAAACCACACAAACACACACACTGCAGTCAAACAGTTATTACCTCTCACCCATGTCCTATTACAGCTGGATTTATGAGCAAGAGCCAAGGTGATAAATTTGTCCCCTAATCCTAAATGCATCAGCAGACAAGAGGGCACGCTGGCTCCCTCTGGCATTCCACCTTGACATTATTTATGTTCCATGGACCAATGGCTTTTTGTTTGCTATCCCTGCAATCAGCTCCCCTGCCTCTATCCTCTTCCTCCCCTGCTAATAATAATATAATATTACTACTACTTCTAATAATAATAATGGGCTACTTTCCTCCTCCAGGTCATTCCCGACTGGAAGGAGCAGGAGTGGGACACAGAGAAGCCAGACTCTTATGCCGGCATTTTCCACTTCCGCTTCTGGCGCTTTGGAGAGTGGGTGGATGTGGTGATTGATGACAGGCTACCAACGGTGGACAACCAGCTGGTCTACTGCCACTCCAACGACAGCAATGAGTTCTGGAGTGCACTGGTTGAGAAGGCCTATGCTAAGTTAGTGTCTGTGCCAATGAAATACAGGTTCCAAATACAACAATATTGATGATAATGTCTTTACTTTGACATAAAACTGAGAAAAGCAAAAATCCTCACATTGGACATGATGCAACTAGTGGAAATTTCACAGCTTTGCTTAATAAAAATGACAAAAAGCGTCAATGAATTTTCTGACTATGAGTAAATCACTGGAGCTTTAACAAACATTCCCAACCTCTCCTCTCCCTTTAGGGTCTATGGCTGCTACGAGGCTTTGGATGGGGGAAACACGGCTGATGCACTGGTGGACTTCACTGGTGGGGTTTCAGAGCCTGTGGATCTGCTGGAGGGTCAGATGGCTACGGATGAGGTTGCTCGTAACCAGCTGTTTGAAAGAGTTCTCAAAGTCCACAACAGAGACGGCCTTATCAGCTGCTCCATCAGGGTAAACGGATACTGCAGCTTAGCGCAGTGTTTTTTTCTTTTCTTATTTATTTTATTTTTTTTTTAGACCTTATTGTTTAGATTGAAATTTGTCTTTTTTTAAACATTCTTTTATTGATTACATTGTAAGTTGCAGCACTACATAGCTAGCTTCCTCACTAAAAACAAGCTGTATAACCAAAATGTCAACCCTGCTTGTGGCCTTAGAGGAAAGTCAGGGGATCACCAACAGTCCAACTAGTAGGTGTACAGAAAATCTGAAAAACAACTTTGACTTACTGATGGTGCAAAATTCAGTTACATTTTTTTTACAGTTTTAACTGAAATCCTGTTGCAGATTGGGGTTGTGAAAAGACAAGGGCGCTTGCTTAGCATAAAGGAAACAAAGTCACGTTTGACGTTGACTATAGTTTAAAAATCAAGATACCAGAAACCAAGAAGTTTCTGCTGCTTTTTAAAATCTGTTTCTCAAATTCTTCAAGAATTTAGGCTCTATTTAAGCACATTATGTTTGTGGGTGCATCAGTAAGATGCTTGATTTTAGCATTTTTAGCAGCATTTCAAATCCTCTTCTCTGGAAATTGTCTAATCCACCAAAGCTGACCTCTTGTGCCCCAGAGCCCTCTAATAATTAGAGTTTTTTCTACTATGATTTAAAATCCAGAGATGACAAATGCTCTGTCTCTCGTGACTGACTTTGAAGGCGTTCATTGCCTGTAAAGATAGCACCTCCTTTAGCACCAAATCTCAGAATAAACTCTTTCTACAGCTTTTCTAAAAGCTTTTTAAGGTGGTACAATCATTTACATTAGTGAAACACAAATGAACGGCCTCGGCTTCATACCCTTTTGCTTTCCAAACATAGCCAGGATATCGTTATAGGTACTTCATACTGGGAGTTGCATGTTCTAGTACCAGGAAAGTAAAAAAGGAGTAGGGAAAAAACTTCAGGCTGACTTTTGAAACTTGGACACTCATCATAGAATAAATTAGTATATATTTTTTTATTAAGCTGATTGAGATAAGAGAAGGGATGGGATTAGATGATGATTCAGTTTTATTTCTTACTGACATCCCACTGTGTAGATTGCATTGAGACCTTGAGGCTGAGATCTGGGCCTGGTTTCACAAGAACATACTTGAGTTGGATTTAATTAATAGTCAGACCTCAAATAAATGTCTACATCTTTTTCCACTTGCTTTGAATTTGTGTAAATTAAAACTAAGACAAACTAAAACTGTCTGAACTGCTCACCTCCTTCTAGCAGGAAATATTTGCCTTTTTGAAAAATTCTGTGAAAAGTGTAACAGTTCAAAAAACAGTAGCTTGAAATCTCAGTGCATAACTTCATGAGGCACGTGTCACAGATTGTTACAAGGAAACATGGTTCTTAATGCAGAGTTACCCTGGAGGTTGGCTGGCTACTTTTGAGGCTTTAACTATGTCAGTGTTTGTTTGTGTTGGACTGTTTCACTTGTGATTAATTTAAGCACGAAATTAAGACTGGCCTGACGCACTACTAACTTATCTAGAATATATTTATAAAACCTGTCCCTAAACACAGTGCGAGCCACTTCTGAATGTACTCGGACAGATCTAATCACTTTTTAATTGCAGTGCATCCAGGAGTACACTTTACGTTGTTTTGTAAGAGAAACTAACATTTCATCACTCTACTAAAGTCCATGTTGTATATAATGTGTCTTTCATACTGAGCTTAATGAATAATGCTTTATTACTATTAATGCTTAGGTTTCTTTGTTCACTGCTTTTTCTGAATTCATGTTTATTTGTTAAGTAACCCACATACATTTTCTTCACTTCACTGGAAAAACAGTTAAGCCCTTGGCCTTTAACTTGTTCCAGTCTTATTCCCTGATGTCCTGCTCCAGCAAAAATAATTCACAGTTCTTCTTGATTCAGAATCAGATTCACTTCCTAAATTGTGTGGCTCTTTTAAATGCATGACATTTTGCTCTGAAGATCTATTATTCAGCAGTAATGAGAGCTCAGAGAACATAACCAATGTTAAACAAAAATGGATTTACCACCTCTCTCCATTGTTTGTATTATGTTAATTTGTATTCTACAATCATGCACTGTTCTGGGAATGCATTAACTCTACACAACTCCTCTGGAAACATCAAATTTCCACAGTCACAGAAAAATTATCAACATTTATTATTGCTCCATTGTAAAATCTTAGCCCACCGTGTTGCTTCTCTCATGCTGTGCTGCTGAAAACAGTCAGCATTTTGTTCAGAAATAGTCTTGCCAACTTTATTGTCTGCAGCCAGCAGATATAAATCACCCTGCTCTGCCTCACACTCCAGTGCAGCACAGCCCTCAACTGCGATCATTTGGAGACAAAATAAGCTTTGGTTTGTAAAGTCTGCTACGCAGCTGTTCTTATATTGCTCTATGTGCAAAAATGCAGTGAGTTAACTGACAACTTGCGAGTTGACTTGGGGTCTTCATGACTGATGTTGAGATCTGTCGCAGTAATGCAACCGTACCTGTAGACTGTGTGTAATTTGAGGTCAGATCAGATCTTCAGGTAAATCCGGTAAATTTAGGTATGTTTTAGGTACACATGACTCACTATGTGATCAGTATTCCTTCTTGTATCTCCTTTGGACAATTTGTGTTTGCCTATTTGCATCTTAGTAAGTTGTGTACTTTCCTAAATATTTTATAGGATTAATAATAGCATCGGTTTTTAACCACCAAACCAACTGGTTTTACTGTGTTGCAGGCAACTACAATAGAGGACATGGAAGCACGACTGGACTGTGGCCTGGTCAAAGGCCATGCCTATGCAGTGACGGATGTACGAAAAGTGCGGTTAGGCCATGGACTGTTGGCCTTCTTCAAATCAGAGAAGCTGCACATGATCCGCATGAGGAATCCGTGGGGAGAGAAGGAGTGGAGCGGCCCATGGAGTGACAGGTAATGACGACTACGGCTGTTTCAAATACCACTTTTTGGGCCTCTGGTCTTCAGGGGGGAGAATAGCGCACCTGTTACAGGTAGCATGTTTTTCCATAAACAAGTGAAGTTTCTGCCACCTACCAAATAAATCATAAGCACATAGCTTAGCATACACCGTTTCCGGTGGGTGGGTGTAAGATTAGTTTTTGCATGTTCTCTACTAAAAGCGTACCTCTTCTTGTTTAAAACAGCCTTTGAAAAAAATGTGCTTTGTTGGGATGTAAGTGATAATACCTAATCCCAACCTGAGAAATAGATTATGTATTTCCACGTTTTAACAGTACAGTTGCAGGAAATTACCAGCATCTCACATCTAGTGGAAAAAAAGATAATCCAAATATCCCAATATTTGGGTCCAGTTCTATTCACAACACACCATCTACAAGCATGGATAAATTACTGCAGCTCATCAATTTTTGTCTCAAAAACATGTTGGGCTTTCCTTATTCACAGTTGTTATCATTGTATAATGAGTGGTCAAACATGGACTAGATCCAGAGCAACAAAAATGTGACATTGCTGTGACCCGTACCAGTTTAACTAATTTGTTTTGGGGGTTTTTAAATGTCAGAGCATGGTTCTTCAGTATTTGACACTAGTTTCTAAGAGATTACATATGATGAATGAGCAAACAACAAATGATTGAACAAAGACCAATCTGAGTATCATGCCAACCGTGTAAACAATGGGGCTGCTCAATGCGAAATGTCGCATAGACGATGAAAAATGGAGATGCAATCAAGCTAATGGGGCACACAGTAAACAAGAATAACTGAATTCAGCCCTGTAGGAACATTTCTTCTTTGTAGAGAATGACATCAAAAGGTGCAGAGCAGCTATATATATATATATCTATATATATATATATTTATTTTTCCCCAGGGGCTCTCCCAAAACAGGCGGCCACAAGTTGACTATCCTGTTCAATATAAATGTCTAGGTCAATCAAATTGACTGGTTAACACAAGTAGCTGTTTAGTTATGTATGATAAAACTAATTTCCCCCTTTTAAAAATTCTGTTTAAGCCTCTGCTACGCTTCTTAGGGGAATAGGTAAAGCTGATACAAAACTGCTCCCTCGTGTCTGCTTTTGATTTGTTGGCTAAAAACTCTGTGAAACAAACAGGTAGGTGGTAAAACCAGATCATAATGCAGCCTGAATTATTGATAAGGATGAAAGAGAGTAAGATGTTATTAAAGTGATGTGAGTCATCTCTCCTCTTCCTCAATCATTCGCTCGTTCTCACTGAATAATTTATTCATGGTTTGATAAAACCTGTTACTGTAAATGGAGTCTGACAGACTGTTAAGATGTGGACAGTTGTCAGTGAATCATAAATAGAAAGACATAAACACAGACCTAAAATGCCTTGTGAATATCTGTTTATCCCCTGAGCTTTGAATACAGAATAAACCCTGATGTTTAGGTATGATTCACCGTAACAAATACAAAACATAACACTGCCCATGATGGATAGACACATGCTTTTCATGATATATTTGAACTTGTTACATTACTGAGATTTACATTTGACTGAAGGGTTTATAAAATCCCTGATTATTACTGTTGCCTTACTAATAACATGTTGTAACATCATATGAATTAAATAATAATTGTTTAGAGATTAAAATATTCAAACCTTGTTTTGAGTTAGTACTTTTTTCTTATACAGAATGAAAACTAAAATTTAAGAATTGACATTCATAATAATTAAGATAAGACTTGTTTTCACCGACCAACATAGTTCTATTGTGTAAATATAAGCTAATTTAAAGTTTTTATGCCTGCAACACACTCAAGATGAGACAGAAGAAAGAAAAGAAAAAAAAGAGAAAAAGTTATGAAACACTATGAAACACTCTGGATGCTTTCAAAATTATCAGATTAACTGTTAACAGGTTAAGGTGTCATTGTTGAGTATAATAGAGGATTGGGTAAAACAAAAAACTCAAAGTTGGATTGTAAAGAGAGAGAATATGGTCTTTGAGTCCTTGCGTGGCATTTTGTATTTGTCATGCTACCATCATCAACATGGCCACATGGGCTGGGGAGTACTTTGAAAAGCTTTAGTCACTTAACACAGTGTGCCACTGCATACAAAAATGCGACCGGAAACAATTATGCAAGGAGAAAGCCATACATCCGTTCTGTGCCGAAACGCTGTCAAGTTCTGTAGGGTCAAGCTCATGTCAGAAGGTCCGAAAGACGTGAAAATGTGTTCTGTGGTCAGATGAGTCCAGGTTTCAGCTGTTTTAATATAAAACTGTAATAGTAAAATTAAAAAAAAAAAGTTAGTTAGATTAGTCCAACAGTAATTAATCAGTTAGTTATCTACAGTGTTATATCGGTGACACATGGGGCTAAAGAAGCTGGTCTTTTTGTTGTACTGTTGGAATTGGAGTTAAAAAAGGGAAACAGATCCCAAAACATTTTGTCTCTGGTCAGTTCATTCACAAAAAACATCAGATTGCATCAGATATTTTCTGGTAACTTGTGATTTTGATGCTGTCCGTCTGTCTCACAGTATGTGCGTGTTTGCTCTTGTGTCTTGATTCACTGTAGTTCAGAAGAGTGGAACAAAGTGAGCAAAAGCGAGAGAGAAAAGCTGGGAGTCACTGTGCAGGATGATGGCGAGTTCTGGTAAGAACCATAAATGTACTGATGACTTTGTTTTCCTTTCCCTTAAACTGATGTATTATTATTCAGCTGGAATAGTAGAAAGGTCTTGAATGATTAATATAGACCTGTTTGTTGTATGGGAACCCATCACCTCAGCTGATGCTAATGTGACATTTTTGTTGATGCGCTGTTGAAAGAATAGTTTGACATTTTTACATTTTTGAGAAATGTGGTTATTCACCTACTTGCTGAGAGTTTATTCCAAAGATTGATACGACTCTCTGTCCAGTTTAAAAACTAACCTAACCAGTAGGTTAGAAAAAGATGTTTTCTCAAAGTTCTGGGAGAAACACAGATTGCACCAGAAATCATTGTCTCCCTGTAACATGTAACTTTTTCCTTTGTTCCTGACCTCATTTCCTCTCATTTTATTCCTGTTAAAACGTTTCTTCTTTCAAGCTCGTCCCTCTAGTCGGTATCCACTCTCTCTGGTCTCTTCTCTCCTCTTCTTTTCCTGCTCTCCTGCAGGATGACATTTGACGACTTCTGTCAGTACTTCACTGACCTGATCCTGTGCCGCCTCATTAACACCTCCTACCTGAGCATCCACAAAACTTGGGAGGAGGAGGTGATGAGGGGCTCTTGGATCCAACGCCAGGACCCCCTCCGTAATCGGTCTGGAGGCTGCATCAACCACAAGGCCACCTTCCTGCAAAACCCTCAGGTTAGTTAGTTCCAGAACAGCAACATGGAGTTAGTGATGTGTACATAGAGATAGGTGTGTGTAATCAGTGTTGGAGTGATATTATGTCTCCTTTCCTTTTCCAGTACGTGTTTGATGTGAAGAAGGTGGAGGATGAGGTGCTGATCTGTTTACAGCAAAAAGAAAAGAGAGCCACACCCAAAGAGGGCAAAGGGGAAAACCTTGCTATAGGTTTTGATATTCACCGGGTACAATAACACACATGCTCAAATGCCAAAAAACAAATTCCCAATTACCACTATTTTCTGCTCTAACGTCTTTTCCTCTTGCAGGTGGAGCTAAATCGGAAGTACCGTATGCACTCAGCCCAGCAGAAAGTAGCGGGCTCAATCTACATCAACTCGCGCTGCGTCTTCCTCAGGAAGGAGCTGAAAGAGGGCCGCTATGTCATCATTCCCACAACCTTTGACCCCGGGCAGCAGGGCGACTTCCTGCTCCGTGTCTTCACTGATGTGCCTTCAGATTGCAAGTAAATCTGTAATCTCTGTCCTGTCACAATATGTTAGTGGCTTAATTTAGCTAAAGCCATTATACAGTATAAATTTCAGTATAAATGTAAAACTATTTAAATGAATCAAAAAGCTGTTGGTAGATGCTACCGTCCTCTCAAATTCACTTTATCTGTAGTTGGTACACTCGAATACTAATTATTAGAGGTATTAATGAAATTCTGAAGATAAACTTAATCCCTGTACTGTCTCTAATCCACACATGAACTCTGTCTTTTTCAGAGAGCTCACTCTGGATGAGCCTCCTCAAACATGTTGGACAGGGATGTGTGGCTACCCTCAGCTGGTCACTCAGGTCCATGTACTGAATGCTGAGGGTCTGCAGGGACAGGACTCCAATGGAGGTAGGATCACTACAAACGGCAGCTGGATGTTGTCTTGTGTTGTACAACATTGTACACTTTTGTAAATACTTTCTTTCTCTCATTCCCAACAATTAAAGAAATAACAAGGTACCACAGCACCATCTGCTGAAGCTACAGTAACTTAAGTAAATGTAGACTGCAGTATACAGTAGTTCTTCCTGAAAGCACAAACCTGTAACTTTTCTAGCTCACTCACTTTTAAAGCCGCCATTTTGTTATTTGTTAAGTCATCATAGCGTTTTTCCCTTTATCTCAGTTACTTTTAAAAGCTTAAGTTAAAAAAATAGGACCATCCTCCTGTAAACTGGTGCAGTGCAGCATGCAGCGAGCCTGTTGATTCTGTGTTCTGGGCTGGATAAATAAGCTGACTGACATCTGTAGTTTCCACCAGATGGCACCATAGTCAGAATTTGTTATACTCTGCACATTGTGGCTTTAATGTTGAGATTACTTTGTTACATGAAAAGCAGAAGTATCCAAAACTGTTAGAAATCCATTGCAAGTTTAACATGTGATTTTATTTTTATATTTATATTTATTTTATATGTGATTTTGTATATGTATAATTTCTAAAGTTAACTACAATAGTTAAATACATGACAAGTGAAAAGTCCAACGTGGGTTTATCACTGGATTCAGTTATGCTACAGGTTAAGAGTTTGGTTTTAAAATTAGACTGAAAAACTAACTTTTTTTAGTCCCTAGATCTTCATTAGGTTAAACATTGTTTTGTTTTTGTGAATGTTGTGTGAGGCACCTGTTATCTGGTGGGTGGACTATAAAATACCTCCACCCACTCTACAATACAATTAATAGCACAAACTTCAAGCAAATTATATTTTCAGAAAATATTGGTTAATTAGGAACCAGACTTATAATAGCAGAAAAAAAGTACAGTGCAATATTTTGGACATGTACTCACAAAAACAATATCATTGATCCAAAGACTTTTTGCTGCAGCTGTAGATCCCTATGTGATCATCATCTGTGAAGGAGAGAGGGTTCGTTCACCAGTTCATAAGGACACACGGTGCCCAAACTTTGACATCAAAGGCTTATTCTACCGCAAGAAACCCAAGGAGGGAATTCACATCGAGGTGAGCTGTCACTCTACAGTCAACCCTACTGTGGCATGTACATTCACAACTGGCTGAACAACATGTTTATCACAACTAGGACCTGAAACCAAAATGTAGGAGCTCAGATCTAGTTAATAGTTGGCATGTCTCTGCTTGTTAAGGAATCATTTTAATTAAATTAAAATCAATATGCAGTATTTTAGTTATACACGTAGTTTTGGTTTTGTTTGCAAAATCTCCCAGAGCATATGTGTATAAAAATAAAATGTATCTTCTTATTTGGGTGAATCTTAGAACGCGAACTGTGCCATCAAGCTTGTTTTGCCACTCATCTCTCAGCTGTTTTTAAACACTATTTTCTGAGTCCCTTTTTCTCACCTGCCTCTTGCTTCTAATTTAACATAATTTGTGCGCGTGACTGTATCACATGAGAGCAGCGCTGCCACAGTGAAATTTGCTGAACATCCATAACCAATCAGTTACAGGCTCAGTATCAAGCAATATGTGTAAGTCAGTGTACTTGTTAGAGAATTTGTGTTAGTGATGTAATGTTGAATTTCCTCAGTCAGACCTGTGAAATTGTATAATTTGTATAATGATTAGAGGAGGTAGAAGTGTGCAAGCTCTGTTGATAAGCTGAGTCTCCAACACTGATCTGACTTTTCCTCTGCCTGTACTCAAATGCAGGGTACTGGCTGATTCTGTTTACCAATCTAGTACCCAATTTTTCAGAATTTGTGTTAAAGTACCGTAGTTTTGTTAAATGAATGAGGATATTGTGGCAAAGAAAGGCCACACGTCATCTGTAAATTGCAAATGGTTCGAAGATCTCTGGAAAAATTACCTTCCCACTAAGAGAACCTGCAGTCTAATTAAATTGACCCAAACTGCCAATACCGGCGCTGAAGTTTGCAAACTCTAGACATGCTACTGCTAGAGCACAGTAATACATAGTCTAAGCCAAAGTCCTCGTGTCTCTTTGCAAGTAATCTGCTTGTTTGCCACCTACAGGTTTTGTTCTGTTTAACAGACATGTTAAATGCATTTTTCTTTATTAACAAAAATACATGTCTGTATCGGTTATTAATATATGTTAATATGAAAACAGTTTTTCAACAGTGATTTTAAAGTAAAAGTTTTAATTAGTTTTATTTGCATGACCGAAATTGCATTTACCTCCTGTGCTTCTTGGTCGCACTACTTTCTATCAAACTGTAATATCTGCCCCTTTTGTATTTTCTCTTGTGTTTTCTCTTTTTGACTGCTTATTGCCTTTTGTTTTTTCTCTCTTTTTGTCCTTCCTTCACTTTTTCCTTCAAATCTCTGTCTTCCTCCCACGAGCGACGAACAGATCTACAACAAAAACATGATCGTGGACACCTTCCTGGGTCAGGTAATACTGTTCAGCGACCCCAACGAGCGGCAGGAGCAGCACACGCTTCACCTCCGTGACAAGGGCAACCGCCAAGACAACGACCTTCCAGGCACGCTCACTGTGCGCCTCATCACATCCACCACTCTCACCAACATCTGATGCAATCCTTGACATGGTTACAATGATCAAGACTGACGGTGGTTATGTTCATCGTTCATCCACCAACCATTTCCACTTTCTATTTGTTCTCTTGTTGTGTGTCTTGTTTTTCTTCTGCTTCAGCATTTCAACTCAGCCTTATTTTGTATGGTTTTTGGAGGCTTCACCAGTATTTCTGGATGCAAGATGTTTATAGACATTATTTGAGGGTTTTATTAACTATCTTTGAAAACATTCCTGCCAAAATTCTTTATTGTTCAGTGTTTGCCTCAAACATTTGTTCTTAAAATACTTTTTTTTCCAGAGTTTTGTAGCTGAAATCTCTAAATTGGCAGAGAGCGACACCTACAAGCTAAAGTTTAACTGATCTGACTAACATTAGACTGAGGTTTAACCAGATCAGATGGACCAGTCTAATGTACAGATTTGTGTTTGATTTCATATACACACAAACTTGCACCCACAATAAATATGTAGACGTTTCTGCACTCGCCATGCATGTGCCAATGTTTCCAAGGGCTATGCATTGCCTTAAGGCTGAGTCTGTCTCTCCACCTAGAGGACAGGTGGGTAGGGGTGGGGGTCTGTTAAATTCTCTGTGTTCTCCATCACTTGTCCAGTTTTAGCACAGCCTCCATTTGTGTTCCTTAAAATTAGCATTACACCTCATATTTGTCCTTTACAGTATTTTGTCATAATTTGTGCTCCTACTTTTTATATCTGTGGATTATCCTCCCACCCCGTCGGCCCACCCAGACACCTCAAGTCTTCACCAGTTTACTGGTGCTTTGGAGAGCATGCAGCACTGTCTGTCACTTTTTACTGTGGACTTTATAAACAAAAGCCAACAGCAGCTGTTCTCTTTCTCTACTGAGAGCTTTTCTGTGTTGTTGTGTCAGCGCAATCATTTGTGAAATCTTGCCTCCTGTCTTCCATCACGAGTATCATTTGAAACTCCCTGAAACTCTTTCTGCCGGTTGCTATGGACGATCTTCAAACTGCATGGCTTAAAAACAAACTAAACTCTGCCTGTGCTGCACATCTAGTCGTAGCTTAGCAGCCGGTGCTTTTGACAGTGCTACCCTTCCTCCTCTGATTCCTCCATGTGTACACCTTCCCAGTCCAGTGGAGTGCAAAGATTCACCCTGACATAAATTAAGTGCTTTAAGGGACCAAAAATGAGCCAGGCCCTTCACTCTCCTAGTCCCTTATGAACCGGCCTGGCCTGGCCCAGCCCAAGCCTAGCTGTAAACCACCACCCCCTGTGCCACATCGTCTCTTAATGGCAACACCACTGCCTGACGCTTCCTCTGACTTGAGTCTGTTGGCCCAGGCCAAAGATTCATGCCACGTGACCCCAAGGTACAGCGACTGTACTTCTGCTGTTGGCACAGAACAGGCGTGTGTGTGTGTGTGAGAGAGTGTGTGTGTGTGTGTGAGAGTGTGTGTGTGTGTGTGTGTGTGTGTGTGAGAGTGTGTGTGTGTGTGTGTGTGTGAGAGTGTGTGTGTGTGTGTGTGTGAGAGTGAGAGTGAGAGTGAGTGCTTTGGTGAATATATGTCTGTCTGTCAATCCATGTTTTACCTGGAAGAATATTTCTGAGTAAAGGTGTGAACTGATAGGAAAAGAGCCCTTTAGGGAAAACACACCTTGCACTTTATTTAGTTTTAAATGGGAGTAAAAGATCCTTATGGATGAAAGAAAGTGGAGGGAGAGCAGAGGAGACATCCTGCCAAACAAGTTGTGCCATCGCCTTGGTCCTGGCTTTGCCTCTACAGCAGGAAAACGATATGTGACAAACTGTTGAGTGAGTTTAGATGTCTTTCAGATGGCTTTTGCACATTGAACCAACACTGGTACAATGTAATCTGTCTTTGATGATCCACATCATTTCTTGCATAGATCATGTTGCCACTCAGTTTTGACATTTTTGCTCTTTGTGGGCTTTTTGTGAAAAGACTTGTGACAGAAGACCTTAGCTTGTATTCTTTTTTTTTGTTTTATTTTGTTTTATTAAGCATCATTACAGAGTTTTTATTACAGATTGTTTTGACTTTTGAGTATCTCTTAGCCACTAACCCCTGTGCTTCATAAAAACTTTTAAAATATGTACGTTGCTCTTACTATTTCCTTTGAATGTAATACAAATAGTTAAGGGTCTTAATCTCACAGACAGATTTTTCTTGTTTTTCTTTTTTGTTTGTTTGTTTTCTGCGCCTTTTTCCATTACTTGAATTGTTACACATGGCATTTAATTGATCACACACCTTTGTGTCCAGCATCTTTATAACTGTGTCTTGCATGACTTATTTTCCAATAGGTTCATGGCCTTGTATTGTACTGTTCATTTGTTACTATACTGTGTGCGCGCGTGCACACACAGTACTGTAAGTCTTAGGCCACCATTTGATTTGTTGTTTTGGCAGTGCTATATATAGTACCATATAGACTTTTATTTCTTAGTCTCTTAATTAGAATATACTTTTAACACAAAATATTAAATAAGCAGCTTGCTCAGGCTAAAGTGACAAATATTGAATATGATCTCTGTCAAGGAATCTGTAGAGGTCAAGCACAAAAATAGGAGTGGAAGACCTGTCAAAATCTGATGGGTCACTTTTTTGGGACACCGGAAGAAGTCCAACAAGGACCTGACCGAGCATCTGGCAGCTTCATCAGGATGCCAAATAGATCCTTCCATAGTCCATAGTTCTAATTTTAAAACTGAGAAATAAATATATATGGACATCATAGCATTGCTGAAAAACCAAATTCAACAGTGGCCCAAGACTTTTGCACAGTTCTGTATAATTTATTCTTTCTATGTTTCTATTTCAAATATTTTGGAAATACTAGTGTTGAGCAGTCAGCATGTTATGTCTTGTAACACAGTTATGCGTTCATATTCTGCCTCTAGCATCTGTAAACATAAGCAGCAGCAGTCGTTGACGACTATTTAGGTGCTATTTATCCTCTCTGTACTCTTTTGTGTTGTTTTCTGACAGAGTGCAGCAAATGAGTTAGACAACATACAGTGAGGCTGAATTTTAAACATGCCACATTAGCATGCTAGAAACTGTAGTGCCAACCAGAGAGGTTTTAAACATGGGAGCGTGTTGTGCCTGGCTTGCTGCTGGTTTTCTCTCTCACTTACTAAGCACAGTTGCAGTGTCGTTGTACAAGGCAATGAAGTCCTAACTGCTCCAGTGGAGGATCTAAATAGTCTGCTAGCTTCCAGGTGTGACTGTACATATTTGTGTTACTATAATCCTCTCTTGGTCAATACTGTGAGTACGGTATCTGCAAAATCAGCTTGTACTGGCTAACAGAGCATTTACCCAAGGTTTTATACTGAGATTATCTGCCAAAGTCATAGGTTGTTAAGTTTGCTGAAATTGACACAACATAAATCATTGAGTGACACTAGCTCCAGTTTGTTCCCCTCATGCATCACCATTACATTTCAGTTAAGAGACGTTGGCATAAGATTATCACAAAAATAATTTCCTAGGGATCATCGGAAAAAAAAACCAGAAGGTTACAGAGCTTCAAAAGTGTCAAACATTGAATTGAAAATTTGAGGATCATGGAAATATCTTTCAAACCGCAGGGCCCCTCTTTTGTACACCCCGTCATCAGCCCATTTGCTGTTGGTTCATACAAAATCTGACCACAGGGATCCATGTGTGACACACATTTAAAGCCCCATTTAGGTATGGGTTGATTTAAAAACTGAAAAAGTAAATACATTTGTGGAAAAACCTGCCACACCACAGTTTAGGTAATTGGATTGTCAAGAGACCAAATTAATAATGGCCAGTTATCACAAATGCATTACACAAAAATGGCCTAAGATATGATATTAGGCCATTTACAACAGTATACGCAGTTCAGTTCACTGGGTTCCTTTAGTAAATGAGGAATAGCAAGCATTAATTTAAAGTTTTGTGTACTGCATATATATTCTACAGTAGTTGATATTATTCCCATAGATTAAGGTACTTTGTGTTTAGTGCTAATTAACACATGTTAGCATGCTAACATGCTAAATTGAAATGTTTTTTTAAATCAGACTTACTTGCCTGATTGCAGACTTTAAGGCACATGTTGGTTTGGTGTTGTTGTTGCCTCTCATGGAGTAACACTTTGTAATAGGTTGTATTGCTCCTCCTCAATTATGTTTTGTTTTATGTATTACTACTATTGCTCTATTTTGTACTGTGTACTATACTCTTGATTTATTCTGTTCTGATCTTTTTGATAAAACATTTTTATGTAATTGTTACTCTACTGCTGTGGCAAATGAGTCTCCCCTTTGGGGCATTAATAGAGTGTTACTTTACCTTACATTATCTTAAATATGGTAAACATTATATGTACCTATATTCAACTTGTCAGCCTCATTATTGCAAGCATGTTAGCATGCAAACATTAGCATTTTGATCAAAGTAAGATGTAAATTCTTAATCTTTAATACATATGCATGGACAAGGTCTGCAGCCAAAATGCATCATTGAATATTAATTTCACAACAGTTAAAGGAAATGTCATTCACAGACGATTGCAATTGAATTTCATGCCTATATTTTCTCTAAATATTGTGAAATGGATAAAAACACTGGACGAGATATTTTACTCATGCCTCCAGTTGACATCAGTGTTGAGGCTGACCGGGATTGAATTAAGATTCATGAATGTGCTATGTTATGGTTATTTAATAAGGAAAGCTTCCCTTTCCCTTTTTAATTAGGTTTTCAGCAATGACCAGTTGTGTTTTTGTGCTATCCATATATACTGTAATGGTGAACACACAATCCGATAGTTGGTCTTCAGAATTAGTGTGTCACTCACAATCCTAGAGAAATAAGAAGCCAAAATAGGTGTTAAAATTTCTTAAAGTTCCTCTTCAAGCTATTACTCGTGCCACATCATGTGCCAAAAAGACAAATGGTCTATTGCAACGGGATGTTTCGCACATGGTGACAATGTTATACTGTATGCTGTGAAGATTTTTTGCTGTGTAACTGTTGGACAATTGTAAAACAGACCAAATTCTTTTTCTTTTCTTTTTCTTCTTACTTCATCTTTTGTTTTTGTCTTCATCATGACATGATTTTTCAGTGTGTTGCTCTGGTTACTAATTGTTACACATTCACTTGCCAAAAGTCTTTCATCCACACACACACACACTCTCAAACTACTAGATTAACCAGACGTGGTTGGAGATACAAAGCCTTTCTGTTTTCTGTATATATTTTCCGCACGGCCATAGCAAAGCAGATTTTAAGAACATGAAACCTTTCAGATGAAGGTGAACTGCTCACAATGGTCTTGACGTTTGTATGAATCCAGAAATGCCAGTGCATGTAGCAAAACTGCTTCAAACCTGCTTGTACCATTACAAGTTACAGAATATGTATTTTTTGGTTCTCAAAGTGTTGTAAAACATAATCCACTGTTGCTACTTTGATAAACATACTGTGTGAAGTACAAGGCTTATGTTGCATGCATCAAACAGTATCCAGTTTTATAATATTTTGTATACAGTAACCTGCAGTATACAGTATGTATATAAAAGTAGCAGCAATTTGACATTGGTTATTATGGTGTCCATGTTTTTGATGGGCGTATTGCAGTACATTCTGGACAACCTCCTCTAGTGATAGCAAAAATACGTAGAAAGGAATCAAGTGAATTTTGAGCCTTATTCTCAGTCCCATGATATCTTGCGTAAATTATAATTATTACTACATGCTGAGAGTTAGCATTATGCTGCTGGTGTTTGATATCATTGGAGCAGAAAAAAATGTAGTACAACAATTCAGAAAAGAACAACCACAATGTTATGATTCATAGAAAATGTGCCTCCTGTCAACAAAAGGTCCTTACACAAGTGCAAGTCCTCGTCTAACCATCAGCTCATAAACGCACATAAATTGCAACAAACAAAGAGAGGAGCTGATGTAAACGACTGCTATGTCACAGGTGCCAACAGTAGAGGAAATGTGTAATGTGGGAACTGGAAAAAATTCACCATTTTGGAAAATATGTAATGTTATTGGATGGGTGCAAAGATCATACAACTATCTTTATGTAAATATGGAGCTACAGTTGGCAGAAGGTGAGCTTTGCTTAGTGCAGAGACTGGTAACAGGTGCCTTGCCTCTGTGTAAATGTAACAAAATGCCAAACTACCAGCACCTCTAAAACTTACTTATGAATGTAAACGTTATCCCCTTTTTAAAACAATATATAATAGTGATTTGTTATTTCAATTTTTTTTTTGTACAGATTAAGCAAATGAGTGTGTTTTAAAGGTGTTGCATTATGGATTTTGTTATCTTGGGACACAGCCAGGATTGCCATTTCTCCTGTTTAGGCTTTATGCTAAGCTCATTTTGCTGACTGCTTATGATGGCTTCATATTATATCTAAATTTATGAATGCAGTATTTTACTTCTCATCTAACTCTCAGCAAGAAAGTGAAGAAACATACACTACCAATCAAACGTAGGGGGGAAACACAGGAAATGCAGTGTTTTCATAAAAAAAACATTCATGTCATCAGCTGTGTTAACATTGCAAGAGGGGTTTCTAATGATCACTTCTCCTTTCAAATTAAATAAATGTGCACTAGCAAACATAATGTGCTAGAAGACAGTACTAATGTTTGCTGATATTCAAAATTCAAGATTCAAAAAACTTTATTAATCCCAGGGGGATGTTCATGTGTGTCCAAACGTTTGACTGGTAGTGTATTTCCCTAATTGCCAAAGCCTTTCTTTAAATGAGATTATGTGATTCTACCTCTACCTTTGAATACCAAGGGATCGGACAAGAAGAAAACCTTTGATAGCAGTAACAGATTAGGTTACTTTAGCACTGTTTAACAGATAATGTGGTGTGGTAATTGGCTCTATACTTGTGTGTTTTCAAAAAGACAATATTTTGTTCCACTTCCTTCAGTAAAATGCATTCAACTTTATTAATGTACAGGTATGGATACTTGTCCTGGCTCCGAGCCTTAAAAACTGATTATTGCTTTACTGTATATTTGATTACACTGTCAGTGACTGCAGAGTATCTGTAAAGGGGCTTTAAAGTCTGTATATCGTATATCATTTTAGGCTGCATCAGATTGGTTTTCTTCTTCCATGCAAATTTCTTTTCTAGAAAAGTTAGGACTTTTTTCTAAAATACAATAAAAACAAAGCTGAGCTTTGATAATTCTTTTGAACCTTTATGTGACAGATGTACAAAGAAAAAGGTTTTTAGTTAACAATTTAAGCAAATTGTTTGTTTAATGCCTACAACATAAAATGTAGGGACAGCTGCATGTTTACCACTGTATTATTTCACCTTTCCTTTTAATTACTTTTTTTAATTTGTTGTGAACTGAGGGTAATAATTATTGCAGTATATTACACACATTTTTCTATTCTTGCCTATTCCTATTCTTACAAAATAGAGCAATAGTAGTAATACATATAACAGACTTTCTCAACCTTCAGGGTCACTGTTGTCTGATTTGCCTCTTAATGATGGGTTATACATTTTCAGTAGATGACAGGTCTGGACTTCAGGCAGGCCAGTCAAGCACGTACTGTGTCTATGAAGCCTCACTGTTGTTTCACATGTGGGACGAGGCCTGGCAAATTTCCACTGATTTCCCGGGAAAAGATATTGCCTTCATGGCAGCAGATATTTAAAATTAATAGATATTAGAGCTTAAGTGGGACAGTGTTCAGGTCTGAATAGTCTGAATACTCTTTTTTTGTGTTTCGCATGGAGAACCCTCTGACCACATAACACTTCAAATCAAATCGCCTTTTAGTGTCAATTCACTATATGCGCAGAACATACAGGAGAATCAAAATGCTGCTTCTTATCCACTTTCTTTTGATTCACATTGGTGTGTTTATGCACAAAATCATCGTATGGCTTCCTTCTTGTGTAGTACAGTTACGGGTTGCATTGCAGCGTTCGTCTGTGTTAAGTGGCAGATGTTTCCCAAAGTACTCCCATGTACGCCAATGTGGATATATTTATCACGCTAGAGCAGTGGTTCTCAAACTCGGTCCTCAGGCCCCACTGCCCTGCTTGATTTCCAGCTATCCTTGGTGAACTGGTATCTCCAAGCTTCTGATTGACTGAACGCATCTGGTCTAGGTAATCAGCAGTATGTAGGGCAGGGATATCTGGAAAACGAGCAGGCCAGTGGGGCCTGAGGACCGAGTTTGAGAACATCACACATTCATCAGGGTCTTCTGCCTTTGATGTTTAGGCACTAAGATTTCCCTAGAGTCCCTAAAAATCTTCATAATATTATGTACTGTAGAGTCATCCATAAGTGTTACTTAGATATTCTTGAATTTTCTTCTATTACAAAATACAACTAAGTTAATCAGTGAAAAGACTGAAAGTTTTTTCTTTGTACTTTTGTCAGTAAAAATTTAAGCGACTTGACAAATAACATTTTATGTTCACATTACTGTTTAAAGTTTAAGAAGCAATTTTTCAAAATATCTAAGAAAAAGAAAGATATCTGTAGCATAACATTAAATACCAGGAAATAATTCCCATAACCCATAATTCACACAAGATATCAAGGGAATATGAATTTAGGTGGATAGATGAAACAGAAAATATGTGGGATGCTGAAAAATGATTTATATTATTTAAGAGGCTTTATTCCGTTAACCTCTGGACAGAACAGTGGTCGCAGCTGAGGTTCGCTTGCCTGTTGATGTTACAGCCTCTTCAAGTTGCAAACTACTGCATGTTACCTAAATTAAAAGACAATTGTGATGGCATTCCAGAAAGAATAAACCTGGTTATATGTTTATCTCAATGGCAGCGTCATATAGACTGTATTGAATTTGACTCCTTGGTATTTCTATTTTAGTCAAAAACTGTCTTGTCCACTCAAGGAATGAGCCTGTGATTCTTCTTGTATTTTTCTGCACATGTTTATTAACTGGAGACTGGAATACCTACTGCATGGTGACACAAGATGCTACAGTCTTTATAAAACGTATCTTTTATCAGTATTTTATAACCTTGTTAATTTTATATATTCACTTTACCTTGTGTTCCAAACTGTTTACTGATAGGTAGGTATCAGAGAGCTGTGCTGTTTCTTCTGCTGTGTGTTTATCTGTGTGGTTTTTTTTCAGTGTGAGCGTTTTTTGTTTTTTCTTTTCTTTACTTTTTTTCCAACTCATTTGTTGAATTTCGTTCTCGGTTACACTGTGGTTATTTTATAGCTACAATCTGAAATTATTTTTTTCATTTTGTATTTAATGTCAACTTGTGGCATGACTTTGAAATAAAACAGGAAAACTTTTTTCTGGGTTTGTCATCATTAAATGGAAGTGACCATGAAGGTAAGTGGAGAAGACAGTGTTGTGAAAATTACCCTGTAATTTTCAATTACAATGAAAATTGTGTGTCTCTATATCAAAATTCTTTACTTGAAGCTAAGGCATCTTTTGAGGACTACGACTGAAACCTGTCAATACGTGGGTTTAGGCTATTTCCTCACTTCTCTCATGGATATTTTTGGTTTTATAACTGCAGAATAATTCAGTACAATGAGTGAATGTAATTTGCTGTTTGAACGAGAACATGCATCCACGCTAGCAGCCCTGAGACATTACAGTAATCATTTGAGCAAAACGCTGACCTCTGCATGGCAAAGTGCTCACAATGGGAATACATATTAAGAGGGTTAAAAGGTCAATTCAAGCTTTCCTAAGCTGCGTGAGTTTGCTTGGCATAGATTATAATCATGTGCCCAAAATTTGTCTTGGTCCCAGTATTAGTATTTTGTTTTACACACATTTGCTGGAGACTTACCAATTCAAATAATGGTTGTTAATCTTTTCTTTCCCAAAGTGAGTACTCTATCGATTATCTTAAGAGTGACACTGTTTCTGGAAACACATATTTTAATGTTCCTGTATGGTAAAAACAAACACAGTTCTGTTCAAATTACTAGTAAGTGATGTAACCAAAACTATTTTATAAGGCCAAGATTTTGTTTTTCTCTGAGAAATGACCCCTTAACATGTGGCTACAGAGCAACTACTTGAAAATCATGATGTGGGCCACCTCTCTTCCTCTCCACCCCCAGCAGATATCTGTGTGCCACCAGCAGGCTCCACCTCCCAGCTAATCAGGATCAGCAGCCATGAATGAGACACAGCAAGAGAGTTGAGAGAGCCCCGTCACTGACCCAGACATCAAGCTGTAACTGGGCTGTAGATGCTGGACCACATACAGAAGGTGGGGACATACAGCAAACAACAGGTGTCTGTGGGAAATATTTTATTTACTGAAGAGGACTTTATTGCAGAACAAAGACAAAAGCAGTGCGTAACACTTTTTCTCCAGCTTCTTCTCAAATCCTGTACCATCTTCATCAATCATCCTGTCAGATCTGGACCACCTGACATCACAAAACACAGGACTGAGAAGGCTGGCAAGAAAAGACCAGGAGGAAGACAAGGACCTCGTGAAGTGTGTTTAGAGGTAAGTGGGGCAGGTGAACGTGGGTTGAGGCAGAGGGCTTAGCCTGCAGCAAGGCCCCAGTTCTGCTGCTCTGCTGTAGCTTTAGGCCAAAGCCTCTTACTGCTCACTTTGTCCTGTTACAGCACTTAAAGGAGCCATTATTGTCCCTTCAAGCGAATACAGTAGGGTTGCAGTGTGTGTTTGTTGTATACAGTCTGGATAGTTTCCTTACTTCCAATTTAAATTCATATTCACACAAGACAACAATGTTAAGTTTCTGATTTAAATGAATGCAGAAGGAAGAATAAAACTGTTTTGTGAGATGTTAGACATCTGTTCATGAGGTCAACAATGAACTCTCAACATTAAGATACTTCAGCATGTGTTGAAAATGTCTTATAATTAGACAGACAAATCTTTTTTTACCTAAGTAACACTGAATACATAAGAACATTGGAATGTGTTGAGCTTGCAAGTAAGAAATGAAATAAAATGAGAAAATCAGTTTTAAACTAAACAAAGGTTGAGTTCAACTACATTTCTTAGCCGAGCAGCAGCGTTTTAGCCAGAGGTGAGTCATGTCCACTCCAATCAATGAATGCTTTTGTTAAGAACTGATACGTCAAATATATGTTAACTTCTATCCCTTATTAAACCTCAGCCAGGTTGCTGCTGCTTTGTTAAATGAAAACTTTGACGTGGGTGAAGCACTTGACTATTGCATTAGGATTTAGATGAACCAACTCTCACCACTCGTGCAACTATGAGACAAGAGAGAATTAGCTTAGCTTAGCCTAAAGACCAAACAGACATGATGTAACGTGCTTGTAAAAGAGCTTCATTTAGCATGTAATTCATGCCATTCTATGCATGCATGCCTTTAACATATCTTTAAACAGCTTACTTTTAATGAAGATAACCTTACATCACAAAATGTTTACCTTTGATGTACAGTGTGCTTACCTATAAAACAAACAGCCTCAAACAGACACTTCAGTGCAAGTACATCTAAATTTTGTTTTTTTTTACAACCAGTATATTTTTATGAGACTGAAGCACGGATCTCTTAGAAGACATGGAAGCATGGCTCCTAAACTTTCTTCAGTAATGTGTGTTTCAAGCCCCGCTGTGCCTGCTCCTCTGAATCCCTGCCATGTGAGTCAACCAGCACACAAACTTGTTAGAGCGGCATTATAGGTCACACATGCAGATTAGCACTCAAGGCATTAGCAAGTTTGGTGCTCGCTGTTATAAGAAAATCTGTGACCTCCAGCCCTGGGGGTCTTGTGAGCTGTGGTGCCAGAGAGTTAAGGTTTTGAACTCTGTGGTCTATAAAGCATCTACTTAATGTTTCATTCGGAGTGGTCTCAGTATTACAGATGCAAAAAATAATTGTTATGAACTGGTCATGAATTCCACCTGATAAAATTGTGAACGAATGTGAAAGGATCAGTGTAACTTTAATACATTAACTTTATTTAGGAAAATGAAAATATGGCAAACAGTGAACAGGAAACAATCTAATACGAGCTGACAACAGAACTGTGACTACTATAGTGTGCCTTTGCTGTATTATGTCAAGGTTTCTCAGCTGGCTCATTTCTCTGTTTTGGTCCACCACTTTTTCTCACTAATGTACATGCATAATAACAGATGTTCACAGGAATGCCACATCCACCACCACTGTGAACATTTTAGCACTATGCTATTTGCATTTAGCTCAGATTGTAGATACTGCAATCTGCGATACTAACTGCAGAGGACTACAACGGAGGCCCAAACCAAACCTGTATCTTTAAGACTAGACCCATCTAAAGCTGAACTACTGCAAAATGTGGCTTTAGCAAACCATTGACTATAGTCAACCCAAACCTGATTGTGAGTAAAAAGACACATCACTCATTCCTGTCTGAACACCAGTGAACTTGTTTTTTGTAAATCATTAGCTGCTCATAGTCCCAATTAAACTTTTCATGTGTTATATCAATGTTTTGAGCTAATTAAGCTCATAGTTATGAATCCCCTAAGTAGTCTTTGAAAAATCAGATGTAAAAGTCACTATGTTACCTCAGTGTTTCAGAGCAATAGAACATCAATCAATTGGCAATGAACATGTTGTATTTTGATTATTTTCAGATTGTTGCTGCGTAGCATTATTAATGTTAATGTTGATTAATTTAGTAGCTATCGCTAAAACTGCTGTATTTTTGGCTTCTTGACCAACAATATTTTATCTGAGATCTAGACGTAATCCTTGAGTTGTATTTATTTATAACATTAGTTCTTTTGCTGGAATCAGATGTAATTAAAATATTATTGAACCTTAACCCCAGATTTAGGTTTGTAATTCATGAAACAGGGTTGTGAGCAGAGTAAAGGGAACATTGTAAAGTGTAGTCCAGCTCTATATGTCTGTGTCTGGGACAGCTGCCAGATTGGCACCCTGTGGCTCTGGATAAGAAGATCTGTCTTGGCATAAGCCGAACGTGACGAGATGCATGTGGAAGAACCTGACTGGAGATAACCAATAATTGCTCCTGCTGCTCTCCACAACGTTTACTGCTAATGTTGGTGATTTCTTACAAATAAAAATTGGCTTTAGTACTGATTATTTTTAAGTGCATAAGGGCACATCCCACTAAATGTTAATCTACTTATTAGCACTTATATATTATCAGTAACAGAACATTAAAACACTTTTCCCCTCCCCCAGTGACATGGGTTATCGTCATCACTCATTCAGTCTGTTTATATTTCCTAATAGGAATTAGAATTAGTTTCACCTCTCACTCAAATAATTCACTTGTTTTTTAATAGTGGGTTTAAATCAATCTAATTGATTTTAATGTGATTTTATTACGGCTCCAAACTGAAATGTGTCTACCTTGCCAGTTCCCTATAGTCACTATAGTTGTTTCTACACTGTAATCCATAAAGTAAACAGTGTTAACAACAGATGTTTGATAATGTGAAGATTCAAATTCTTCTTCTACTTTGCTTATTATAGTTAACTGAAAACAACAAGTCTATTGTGCTGCACACATTACCACATCCCCACCATTGTGAATGAACATAACACAGGGAAAGACGGCTCAGTAGGGGAGAAAATGATCCAGCAGTCATAACTGCAATAACTGTGCCTCATACTTAAGCTATGAGATTAGCTCAAAGAATCCCAGTAAGCCTTTAACAGTTCCCAGCAGACCCTTTAACCCCCCTGCCATGCACTGGTCTTCCATGTCCAGCTGAAACATATGGCTGATTGTCTTGGTCTATATGCAAGTTGTTTATCAAGACACAGAACTCAAGGCCTCAAATGTCAAGGCTTTTGCTTCAGCTACAGTATTTAGTTGACTGCTTGTTAGATGTTCCTTGTGCACATTAATCTGCTGTTTTCTATTAAAATAAATACATATATACAGTGGCGTGAAAAAGCTTTTGCCCCCTTCCTGATTTTTTATGTTTTTTGGATATTTGTCACACGTAAATGATTCAGATCATCAAACTAATTTAAATATTAGATAAAGTAAACATAAAATGGAGTTTTTAAGTGATGATCTTATTTATTAAGGAAGACTAACTATGCAAACCTACATGGTCCTATATGACAAATTAATTGCCCCCCTATGTAAAACATGAAGTGACTGTGGTTAGTCTTGTTTTTTAGACACCAAGAGATCACAAAAGAACCCAGAATAACATCTAAAGAACTGCAGACATCACTTTCCTTCTTGACTCAACAATAAGATAGAAATTGGGCAAAAATGGCATCCATGGCAGAATTCTAAGGCAAAATTCACTGCTGAAAAATAAGAACATAAAGGCTCTTCTCACTTTTGCCAAAAAACGTCTTGATGATCCCTAAGACTTTTGGAAACATGTGGGCTCAACTGTGGGCTGACAAAAAAAAAGTGGAACTTTTTGAAAGGTGTGCATCCTGTTACATCTGGTGTAAAACTAATACAGCATTTCATAACAAACATCACATCAACAGTGAAACATGGTGGTGGTAGTGTGATGGTCTGGGGCTGATTTGCAGCTTCAGGACCTGGGTAATACCTGATGGAACCATAAATTCTGCTCTCTCCCAAAAAATCCTGAGGGAGAATGTCCAGTCATCACCTCAAGCTGTAGTATACTTAGGATCTGCAGCAGGAAAACACCAGCAAGTCCACATCTGAATGGCTTAAAATTCAAAATGAAGATTTTGGTGTGGCCTAGTTAAATTAAGACTTAAAACCAATTGACATGCTGTGGCATGACCTTAAAAAGGCGGTTGATGCTTAGAAACCCTCCATTGTTACTTCACAAATATTTGTGTGACAAATATGCAAAAACCTTTTCACACCGCTGTGTGTGTATACATACTGACTTCATTCAGCAGCTCATTCTTTGCTTTGAAGGATTTTTTTCAAATTTGGTACAACCCACCAGTATGAGTTAGTCATGAACTGATTAGTTTTTATTGGTCAAAGATCAAGGTCATACTGACCTCACCTTTATCCAAACCCTGTGAACTAATATGTGAGGGGAGAATGCGTTGAGGGGACTAGGAATTGAACTATTCCGGCGGCTGTGGCTCAGGAGGTAGAGCAGTCGTAGGATCGGTGGTTCGATTCCCAGCTCCTGTCATATGTCGAAGTGTCTTGGGCAAGATACTGAACCCCAAATTGCCCCCGGTGTGTCAGGTCAAGCTGCATAGCAGCTCTGCCATCGGTGTGTGAATGTGTGTGTGTGAATGGGTGAATGGTAAAAGCGCTTTGAGTACCAGCCTAGGTAGAAAAGCGCTATATAAGTGCAGACCATTTACCATTTAACTACTCATCCTTGGGTTCATAGACAACTGCTCTACCGACAACATGTACACATATATGAAAGTGAGATAGAGAGAGAGTCACTTGGAAAGAAAGAATAATAATATTGTGTAGTTTAAATGGAATCAAGTTATTATGAGTTATTGTATGAATCATTATAAAGCTAATGATGTCTGTCATTTCTGCAGATGCTGCACATGGTGACTTCTGATGTCCTGGTACCAACACAAGGCTGAAAAATGGTCATTCTGCAGCAGGTCAGTCACAACATCCATGGTTTCATTCCAGGCTGGGGAATATTTATTGTGCTTTCTCTCTGCTTCCTGTACTGATACTGTGTGCTGCAAAAATGCAAAATAAAATCTTACAGTATATCACATTATTGTTTTAGATAGTGATACTTTCAAACAGTAGGAAACAACAGCAGGGTTTTTATTTTTGCTGTGAAATCTATGGGTCCTAATGGTGATTTCAGCTAAAATATTTTATTAGCTGTGGATAGCTAGTGTAAGCTAATGTAAGTTTGTTGAACACATGTTCTTAAATATTCATGTGGTGGTTAAATATATACAAATCATGCTAAGATGCATGTTCTGGGTATAAAGTCAGCATGTTCTCATGTATGCTGTATTTGCAAACTGAATGCTTCCACAATGAATCCAGCAATTAATCTATGTTAGTCACTTTAGGTTACTACTATAGATACCAAGCCTGTTAGTTAGGCAAACTAACTAAAATAATTAATCATCCATTTTCCATGTGTGCTGTCCTGCTAAGTCCCTGTCAAACATAGTTTTTTATGCATTTTAACCTTGATTTACAGTCAAAGTTACTGTATACACTGTACAGAAACATTCGGGGCACCTGACTCAAAGTCATTTGAGTATTGGCAGCTGAAAGAGGACATCAGGTTACTCACTTATTTTCCTCTTACATATTCCCACTATCTGACTATTATGTCTTTAAGTTGGCAAATTCATTAGGTCGTCCTTAAAGGTGACACTGATCATAAATCTGCCTAATCTGCCTAAACCCCCAATAAGCTGAAGGCAATTTTAATATGAATAAAAGATAAGATGGAACTTGATATGTACTTGAGAGCTGCAATCAGATGCAAGAAATAAAAATGAAAAGTACAGCAAAAGGAGGGTGTTTAGAGGTCAGTTCACCCAAATTATGAAATATATATATATATATATATATATATATATATATATATATAAATATATTCCATCGTGTTATCTGGTTTAGGTTTAATATTTGTATGCACCAAACACATCAGAAACTAGTTTGTTGATGTTGAATATTTTTGTATCACATGTATCAGGCGGAATAATTATATAATATATATAAAATATAAAAAAAATTATTTTATTTAAAAATAAAATAATACAATATTTTTTATCTTTAACCAGTATAAAAACTTTATGGATCTATTATGTTTTTGAGTCAAATGTCCTGCCACTGAGGAGAACCATTTGGGTTTGAGAAAGTGCCAATGTAAACAACAATGGCATCGAATAAACCGACTAAAAGTTTGCAGATTTCTAACTATAACATTTTCAGCACTCTCAGTTCACTAAATACAGGAGACGACAGCTTGTTTCTGCACAGTTACCACATATCAAACCATCAATATAATTTCTCACCAATAACTAGATCCCCGTGTCTCAATCTTAGCTCAGGATTTCAGCTATGAATCTCATTCAGTGGGAGACATCTGGATTTTGTAACACAGAAGCAAAAATAGCACACTTAAGGTCACAGTCTAGACTGTAGGGCTGCACAGCTTTGTGCTGCAGTGTTTTGTTGTTGTTGTTGTTGTTGTGTTTTCAGCTTCCATTATACTTGGCTACACAAACTAACACTAAATCTGTGGGTGTTTTTAAAAGTAGTAGTAGGACTGACATTATTAAAAGCTGACCATATACTGTTATATGGTTATATATCATAAGTTATTTCCTCTTTACAGAAGCCAAAACTAAACAGAAGTTGTTTTATTTGTATCCTTGTTATAATGAGATCACGATGAAATCTTTTTGTGACTTTTTTTAGACTATCAGTCATAACACAAGACGATTTTCTGATTTAAGCAAAGATCAAGCTGTTTTCACCCAAAAAAGTGTTTAAATTAAAGCAACTGTAATGAAGTAAAAATAGTTTCAGCTGGCATATGAAGCCATGCTGTTCTCATAGATGCAGTATGCAGTTTAGCATCATCCTGCTGAAAAATGTAAGCCCTTCCCTGAAAAAGCACTTGCTGCTCTAAAACCTGGCTGTATCTTTTAGCGTTGACGGTGCCTTTCCAGATGTGCGAGATGATGAAAATGATGATATATGCAAAGTCTTGACAATTTGTAGATGCAGCTTTTTACAGATGGGTGAACCTCTGTCCATCTTTACTGCTGAGAGACTCTCTAAGATGCTTTTTCTTTTATACCTGATCATGCTGCTGATACTGACAATCTTGTCCAAACTATTTTAAGTGTTGCTTACATCAATTTTAAAATCACCTTATTTTCGGTACATTTTCATGTCTTCTATCTTCTACTGTAAATAAAATATATGTTTATGGTATTTGCAAATCATTGCATTCTGTTTTCATGTAGATTTTATACAGCATCAAAAACTTTTTTTAAAAATAGGCATGTATAATAGAGCTAATAATGTCAAACTCAGAGCTCACATTTAGTCACTGGATCAGATTTAACTTACTGTTTTACGTTTTAAGCTGTCTTAAGTTCTTATTTTTCACAAACAAAGTTGATGTAACATGGTCACTAAAAGTTGCATATATTATATACTGTATGTAGTGTACAATTTAAATTCAACAAATTGCATCTGAAAAATCTGCCTTTCCTGAAATCATCAGCTCTAAATACTTTGCATTTCTTTTGATTTAATAGTTTTCTTTTTTCGTTTATGATATATCATCTATATGTGGTGTATCAAGTTATGGATTCCATCTGACTGACATCTCTCCCTCTCTTGTAAAGGAGGAGCTAGAAAAACTAATAAATCAGTCTGTCTAATATACCAACCCAAACAACGTTAAGCTCTGAGGTCAGAGGTTAAATCCCCTTACAGGTTGAAGTATAGGTTGAAGCTATTTTTTCAAAGTAAATCTTCTCATCTAGAGAATTTGCAGTTGAAAAGGTGGACAAAGAAACTCCAGACATGTCAACATACAAGTGAAATGATAGAAGAACATTAAATAACAAACTCAACACACAACAGATAGCACTCAGTCAGTTAGCTCTGATCAACCATAACATTTACTGAGACTGTTTCACCTACTGTTACATACATAAAGCCATGAATAAAAAAAACTCTCAGAGATTAAAGGATTGTTTAAAATAACTGAATGACTGTGAATAGCTGTCTCATTCATAAATCCTGCATGTTTTTTCCACATTTGGCCCATTTACACCAGCCTACTGCTTCATCTTGTTTCCACCATCACCTTTCAGATTTATTTACTATAGTAAGATTTTTATTTCATTTAAATTTTGCCATTTAATTTCCAATTTAAACAGTCACTGTAGAAACCTGTGTTCAGGTTTTTTAGACACATTCTCACATTTAAAGTTTGTTATCCTGTGTGTCTGGAAATTAAACTATTCTCTTACTGCTTTGTTCTGTTTTTTTGTGGCCATGTTTTTCCTCAAGCCCCAACTCATGCTTTTATGATGCACTTTACAATATCAAATTAAATTCCCAAAACTAAACAGAAAACCTGGAATATAACAACAACAGAAATACTGTTTCATAAATGTTATGTATTTTATAACTACTTAGCTTTCGATGTAACATATGCTGTATTAGACCTGAGCGTGTTTTATCATCCAGGGGGACTATGTGTGGTTGGACCTTAAAACGGGCAGAGAGTTTGACGTCCCTGTGGGAGCTGTGGTCAAACTGTGCGACTCTGGACAGATCCAGGTTTTGGATGATGAAGGCCGAGTAAGTAACCAGCAGAGCAAGAAGGAAACCTGTACTGTTGTTTTCTATACACACCATATATTACTGTGTGTATATATTGCTATATACTATTGTACAGTAGCTGGAAACACCTTTTTAATAATATTATAAAGTATTAATATTAATAAATGTACTATTCTATCATCAGCAAACATTAGTACTGTCTTCTAGCACGTTATGTTTGTTAGTGCAAATAAATTAATTTAAAAGGAGAAGTGATCATTAGAAACCCTCTTGCATGCATGTGTATATATTTAAATAAATAAGAATAAAAGATTGGTTGTTGGTAACAACCAAGTGGTTCCGATCATCTTGATAAACTGTTGATTTCTTTATAACCTGTCAGGTCATCTGATTGCTTGTGTTTCCTGTTGTCTTAAATTTCATTGTTGTACAATGTTGTCCTAAGTTATTGATAGATTTGTTAGATTGATACTAACAAAAACTCTATCCCCTCATATATATATATATATAGATATATTTGGTCACTGTTCCTGTAATTTAGTTTTACTTATTCCCCCTTTTTCACAGGAAAATTGGATTTCCCCACAGAATGCCACCAACATTAAGCCCATGCACCCAACCTCCATTCATGGGGTGGAGGACATGATTCGTCTGGGTGACCTCAATGAAGCCGGCATTCTCCGCAACTTGCTCATTCGCTACAATGAATGTGTCATCTATGTTAGTATCCTTATAACACCGCTGTCAACTCTTTTCTGCAATGAGAAAACACCTTTATACAGTGTTTATCTGCAGCGTAACAATGAAATAGGAGGTGCAGAATTTCTTGTCACTACATTTACATGCAAGGAGAAACTCTTGGCCACAGCTCAGTTAACTTCTTATTGAGGTTAAGCTGTTTACCTTCAATGCTCTGCATTAAAGTTGATGTGCAGATGTTAAATTTTTCATCTACATTCTGTAGATAATTTATTTACTCAGTAATGCAATTTTGCTTATACTTTCTTTTTTTAAAAGACATCGTTTGTTCTAGGAATTAAAATTCATATGATTGGTGTGATGAACTAATTCTACGGTAAAATAAGCTCTAATAGTGCAACATTAGAAACAGAGAGTCAAAGGAAAGACTAGTAAAAGGGGAAAATGCAAGAAGATCAGTACGATTTAAATAAAAAAACAGTAGATCATGTTGATGTCTAATTATACCTGCATCCTTTCAGAGTTTGTAACATCTAATCCTTCTTGGGTTCTTGCAGACATACACTGGCTCAATCCTGGTGGCAGTCAATCCCTACCAGCTGCTACCCATCTACACTCCAGACCAGATCCGCCTCTACACAAACAAGAAGATCGGCGAGATGCCACCACACATATTTGCAATAGCAGACAACTGCTACTTCAACATGCAGCGAAACAACAAGGACCAGTGCTGCATCATCAGGTGTGTGTATGTGTGTGCACAGGTGTAGTATATAGGGGGTTAAAGCAACACACGTACTGTAACAGCAGTGTGCTGCTGCTCTTTCAGCTCTATTGGTAGTTCAGCTATCATGTTTGTGAGTTGTACGAGCACACACTGGTCTCTCTGTGTGATAGTGGTGAGTCTGGAGCTGGGAAGACCGAGAGTACAAAGCTGATTCTGCAGTTCCTTGCAGCCATCAGTGGTCAGCACTCCTGGATAGAGCAGCAAGTCCTGGAGGCCACACCCATCCTTGAAGGTCAGATGGCTGTAGTATTCTATTTTACACAGCACAAGATGTTATCTAAAAAATACATGTCAAATTTAGAGAGAGAAACAGTCTCATCGTGAGGTTTTCTGAATAATTGCAAAGCACTTTCTTTAAGGCTGAGGTCAAAACACAGTATTGAGAAAATATTGTTACCTCATTATTAATATTTGAGAAGAAGGAGACTGTCCAGTGTGCATGGATTTGTACTCGTGGGTATTTTACATTTTTCCAAGGTTTAGTAGAAACTTTGAACCTCAGCAGTCATATCACAATTTTAAGTGCTTTTATATAATCAAACATCAATATAGCTGTCACTCATGCCTCTGTCTGTGTTTTCAACTTTTTTCCTTGTCACCTCACTTTGTCAATCCATTCAGCCTTTGGCAATGCCAAGACCATCCGTAACGACAACTCCAGTCGATTTGGGAAGTACATAGATATCCACTTCAACAAGCGAGGAGCTATTGAAGGAGCCAAGATTGAACAGTACCTGCTGGAGAAGTCTCGAGTGTGTCGACAGGCCAGTTGTCTTTACACTCTTACACTGCCTACATTAAACACATGCATAGTGTCAGTAAAAACCATAGTAGTACACAGTAGTAATAGTAGTTTGTCTTTTCATTTCAGCTTTGTTTGGCTAAATTGGCACTGAATAACTGATAGCTTTATTATTATTTTGATACCAAACAATACTCAGCTATAGCAATTTTATAAAGAATGTGATATAGAATATCCCATTTGGATTTTGACATCATTTTTTGTTATTGTTCACAAAATCCAATTTAAAAGACTAACATTAACAGTATATGAGCTCTGTTCTTTTGACCTAAAGCTCATTTGTTCCTACTGAAGATTTCAGTCTTTAATATGGGGTCATAGTTTGTTCTACAGGCAAGTGTTTATTTTATTGTCACCACACGGTGTAGTCTAATGTAGGATTCTTCGGTCTCTGTGTCAGACTGTCTTTTCTTTTCTCCTCCAGGCTCCAGATGAGAGGAATTATCATGTTTTCTACTGTATGTTGAAAGGGATGGCTCCAGAGCTAAAAGCTAAGCTGGGTCTGGGCCTCGCCACAGATTACTGCTACCTCACCATGGTGAGTTTACAGCTGATAGAGACTGAGAGATTCAGATGAAACCTGAAGAAACCGCTAATAGTAGGTGTTTAAGAGAAAGGACTTCAGGCAAAAGGTCTAAGGGTTTAATTTTGCAAATGTACATCCGGTACACAACAGCTTGTTAGCGGGAGACACCACTGCACTGGTGTTCCTACAGCCTCTAGTTTTGCTTAGCTAATAAACACGATAATCTAAATGTCTGTCTCTCTGCCCTCCAGGGTAATTGTACAGAGTGTGACGGTCGAGATGACCTGAGTGATTACTCTAGCATCCTGTCAGCGATGAAGGTCCTCATGTTCACAGAGACAGAAAACTGGGAGATTTCCAAGCTGCTGGCTGCTATCCTGCACATGGGCAACCTGCGGTTTGAGGGTATATCACACTGCACATTTCCATTGATTGTTGTCATTGTATAGACCAGAGGTAACGATGGTTAAGTAATATTGATAGTATTACTAAAAATGCAGCTCACTGTTTAGAGAAATCACATTTTTCAGAGCTGTGAGCAAAACAATTATCTTTCTCGTTTTCCTCAGCTCGTACGTATGACAACCTAGACGCGTGTGTGGTTGTGAGATCTCCTGACCTGGTTACAGCCGCTTCACTCATGGAGGTGTGTATGATTGCATGCATACATATAGAGTGTTTTGTTCATCTCTGTTGTTCTTGTCCTTCGTTTTTTTCTGACATTGCTCTTTGTGTTCTGTAGGTGGAGCCCAAGGATGTGATGGTTTGTCTGACAACACGAACCCTTATCACACGAGGTGAAAGTGTCGCCACGCCTCTCAGTGTTGAACAAGGCCTGGATGTCAGGGATGCCTTTGTGAAGGTGCGGAGCTGATTGTTTCTGGTCTCTAAAAACTATTTAAACCAAACAAGAAAGATAAACAAAATCTAAACATTACAGTGATCATAAGATGAGATTTGCTTGAAGCAGGCATTGAATGAAATCATGTATCATGAATGCATAAAAGATTAGTAAGATTTGTTTTCATTGACTCAGAGTTTTATCTTCCAGGGGATCTATGGCAGGCTGTTTGTCTGTATTGTGGATAAAATAAACGCCGCCATATACAGGCCACCGTCCTGCGAGAGTAACATTGCACGCAGGTCGATCGGGTTGCTGGATATTTTTGGTTTTGAGAACTTCATCATCAACAGGTCATTTATACTTTGTGGTTTAGCAGCAGTTTTTACTAGCTATGGATTCATCTAACATAATAAAACATCTTTCTTCTACATCTTCCTCTTGCTTGCTTTTTCACTGTAGCTTTGAACAGCTATGCATCAACTTTGCAAACGAGAACCTGCAGCAGTTCTTTGTTCGTCACGTCTTCAAACTGGAACAGGAAGAGTACAACCTGGAGGACATCAGCTGGCAGCACATAGAGTTCACTGACAACCAGGACGCACTGGACATGATTGCCAACAAACCCATGAACATCATCTCCCTGATTGATGAAGAGAGCAAGTTTCCTAAAGTACAAAACAAGAGTCACACACAGCTTTGCCATCTGATCAATATGTTTCTCATAAGAAATGTTCAAAGTTATCATACAGGCAAATACAGTTTTCTATAATTTCAGTGATATATCATATTTCTAATGTGTGTGTGTGTGTGTGTCCACTGTCGTGAATCCCATTGGATAAGCAAAATTAATATCTTATATGCATTTAAAGTGAAAAGTATCAGCCACTTTCATCACCATAAAAGGTCATATGTTCTATTTTGACTTTAAAGTTCTAACATTTACATTTAAGTACAATTCAGAATAAGAAAGGAACTGATTTGTTTTGAGTTGCTTTATTAACTGATTGTCTTTTGTCAGGGAACCGATTCTACAATGCTGTATAAGCTCAACTCACAACACAAGCTCAACTCAAACTACATCCCTCCTAAAAACAGCTATGAAACACAGTTTGGTATCCAACACTTTGCTGGTGTGGTGCACTACGAGACCAGAGGTGAGTTAATAATAATGTGTGTGTTGTTCAGTTTATAGACTTAGACTGAAAAGTCTAAGTCTATAAACTTTAAATCTGCAACAGTTATTGTGGTTAAGTCTATAAATCTGCAACATTTATTGTGGTTCTTTTGTGTGGTAATTATTATGGATCAGTAAGGATGAGTGTCTTTGTGAATATGGTGAAAATGGTCAATAATATTTCCGTGTTGTCTTGTGTCCAGATAAATGATTGAAATGCACGGGTTTGAAGTCACTCTTTCAGTTTTTCTCTCTTTGCCTTCCTCCCTTCAGGATTCCTGGAGAAAAACCGCGACAGCCTCCACACCGACATCATCCAGCTCGTCCATTCTTCCAAGAACAAGTTCATCAAGCAGATCTTCCAGGCTGATGTGGCCATGGTGAGACCGACAAATAACATCTCTAGATGTTGCTTCTCATGAAAGCAATACTTGTAATGGTGGACTAATATTTTTTATCTCATTTATGGTGTTGCTGTCTTCAGGTGATAATGCCGGTGTTAACTTTTGCCTCCCTTTAGCTTTTCTCCTCACAGTGTTGCTTCTACTAATGGCACAGCCCTTTTCTCATTCTGCTGTCTCTTCTCTGTTTCCTCCGTCTTTTGCTCTGACATCAGTTTCTGTGTGGCTATCAGCAGCCCAGCACCCCTGCTCCCAAGGTAATCAATGGCCTTTAGCAACACGTGGTCACTCAAACCGTGTGTGTTTATGCTTAAACTCAGTAAAAACCCGTGAATCCAAATATATTATGCACCTCCTTTAGCAGCAAACCCCGCTCCTGCTTGTACTCCTCTCTTCATCCCACAGGAGTGACTTTCCAAAAAATGTGAAGGCCTGTTCTGTTTTCTGTTTGGCAGTCAGAGATTTTATATTGTTTTTGTGTTTCATTTGTCTGCTGTCTGAAGTAGTAATAATGTGTGTTGAGCTTGTGATTGAATTGTGCACTTTAGGTTCAGAAAGTATGTTTTTAATCATGTGTGTTTATCCTTACTATGAAATGTGTCGCAAAGCTTGAAATGTTAGACTAGTCTGGAGTGTTCACATTCAAACATGTCATGTTTTTAACTTTAATGGGACATAAAATGCAAAAATTATGGAGAATAAATGTGCTTAAGCTCATAATGCTGAGATAAGTATGAAATTAATCCGCCCCAGATTAATTGATGAATTATTAGTTACAGCTCTATTCCAGCTGAGACACAGAGGCAGCGGGAACTCACTTGTAAAGATTTTAAAGATCATTTGAGCAAATCGTACTAAAACAAGCTGTGACATGAATCAAAGAAAAATTAAAGTTACAAAAAAAGGAACAAATAAGGGTTAAGAAGTAATATCAATGGCCTGCCATACGGCAGTATGTGTAGAATGATCTGGACTGTGTGGTTGTTTGTTTGCAGGGTGTTGAAACGAGGAAGCGCTCTCCCACTTTAAGCAGCCAGTTCAAACGTTCCCTCGAGATGCTGATGAGGACGCTCAGCGTTTGTCAGCCGTTCTTTGTTCGCTGTATAAAACCCAACGAGCTGAAAAAACCTATGGTGAGTACGCTTTGTGTGTGTTTGTGTTTATGTTTGTGTTACGATTCCTGCTTATTCACATGTGCTTACACATTTGATTTGCCATGTGATCTGTAGTGCACGGTGTAATATAAACAATATTTAATATAGAAAACAGGAATTTCAATTGTTTTAAAGGAATAATTAGCTTAGTTTACCATAAAGATTGTTTTTGTACAATTTGACCTCTGATGCTCTAAGTTCATTCTTTACTTATTTTCTTAGTTATTTGACAGAGAGCTGTGCATTCGTCAGCTGCGCTACTCCGGCATGATGGAGACCATTCGGATTAGGCGAGCCGGTTATCCCATCAGATACACCTTCGCTGAGTTTGTGGATCGTTACAGAGTCCTCATGCCTGGCGTCAAACCTGCTCACATACAGGTCAACAACCCAACAACAATAATGTGTAACAATTCTGTTTTCTGTCAGGGCGCCAAGGGTAGAAAAAGGCTGATTTAATCTAAGTGGATTCCCACAAAGTTCACAATCAAATTGGGATAAAATGAATTTTATATGTGGTGTTGAAAGCACTGAAAAAGAAAGTACTCTCTAGAAGAAGAACAAAGTCTGTTTGAGATTTTGTCCTGTGTGCATGTAATTTCAGTGAACTGACCCAGTTCAGTGGAAATGTTTTATATTTAGAGAAATATTTGCTTATTTTTAGAGGATAAAGAAGATCATTAGATTTATCTTAGTATAAAGATGTGTGTGATTTTAGGCAGAGTTAAAGAAACAATCTCTCCACCTGACCCTTTCTGCATCTGGAGTTAATTATTTTTACAGATTGAATCGTTAAGTTCAGGTTTTAGTTTTACTCTTTGTGCAGGTTGAAGGATAATGTAATGAATCTCACTGTGATGATACGATGCTGGGAAGCTGCACACTGTCACTGTGCCTGGGTTTTATTTACCAAAAAATAGTTTAGTTCTAACCACGTAAATGAAGGTGATGAGTTTTACTAAGTTTTTACTTTGGGACTAAACCGGTGAGACTTAACAGGCTAATTAGCTCAGGAAGTGCTGGTACATAAACTTTGTTTGGACAGGGACAGACCTTTATATACAGTAGTTCTTTTTATTCGCAGGAGGATCTGCGGGGGACCTGCCAGCAAATAGTCCTGGCTCGGCTGGGGAAACACGATGACTGGCAGATTGGAAAGACAAAAATTTTCCTAAAGGTTGCACATCATGCTTATTGACATTCAAAAAAAGACATTATCATTATGTTCAGCCAAAAAAATTCTATTTTATTTTCTGCTGTGCTCTGATTATTTTTCTTGTCAGGACCACCACGACATGCAGCTGGAGATAGAGAGAGACAAGGCCATCACCGACAAGGTCATCCTCATCCAGAAGGCTGTGCGGGGACGTAAAGAGAGGTCAGGAACTTTCCAGGACATAGATCCAATCATATGCAATATTTGTGTTTCTCATGCAGTATATCTTTTATGTCTCTTCTCAGGACTAACTTTCTCAGGCTGAAGAGTGCTGTGACTTTTATCCAGAAGGTTTGGAGGGGTTATCAGTGCAGGAAGAATTACCAAATTGTGAGTGTTTTCTTTTTTACTATTAACACACTGAACAGCTGCTTGTGAGCTGCATCCACTTCCCTAATGATTCATCACCTTTTCTCTCCGTCAGATGCAGTCTGGGTTCTTGCGCCTTCAGGCTGTCTACAGGTCTAGAAAATACTACAAAAGCTACCGGAGGACTCGCCTTCGTGTTACTCTCATCCAAGCCCGTTGCCGCGGCTTCCTCATACGGCAGACATTTTGGTGCCGTTTTCGTGCCGTGTTGACCATCCAGGCCTACACCAGGGGCATGATAGCCAGACGCCTCTGTCAGAGGCTCAGGGCAGAGGTAAAAAGTTATTATTATATTTACTATTGCTACTTATATCATGTTGCTAACATGCCAGAAAGAGAGGGACACTTGTGTTGAGGTTAGATATGGATAAAAGTTGTGTCACATATTTTATTTTGCTGAAAGAAACTGTGAAGCCTTACTTCTTTTTTTCGTGTAATTCTATGGTTAGATATTGAAGGTATATGTAGATTGTAGTTATCGTGCTCACTTGCATGGACACTCGATTGCACAAGACGTCCTTAGTAACTTAAACAACAGGCAAGAAAAAAAAATTTTTGTCACATTAACGTGCCTTTTGATTGTTTTTAAAAATATTTTTACACATTCTTATTGATTTTATACATTTTACGTATTTTGTTTAAGTAATTTTCTATTTCATAATTTCTCATCTTTTGTGTTTCATATTGAAGTCTTTGAGATTCCTTAAAAACAGGCCTAAAATATGTCGCCATAAAACCTTCTTACATTATTCACATTAACATTAAGTTAACTTAAACCTGATTTCATGTCTGTTGAATTCTTGAAATGCTTGTGAGTTTTTAGGAATGTGTGTCTTTTTAATAGAAATGCCATTTTATTGAAATTGTTTATTTTTCGTTTCCTGTTCTCAAACACAATGTTGAATAAATTTTATTGTGAATGTTTGTTTAATCTCAGTTTCTTATTAAATTAATCGGTTATAAATAGCTTTCGGAGAACTATCAAATAATTTTGAACAAGTCTGCAGTTTCAGTGAACGATGAATAAGTCAACTGGGTGAGCTGGAAGTGGAGAAACCTGAGTACAGACCAGAGACGGCTGCTGTTAGATGTCGTCAGTGTCGTACATTTATTTGTGTTGTCTTCATGTCTTTCACCTCTGCGCCATTTGTTGTTGGTTGCTTGTCATGTTTGTGTGTAGAAGTTTAGAGTTACTCTGCAGCAGCTTTTACTTTAAGCCCATGTAAGCAGGAGTTTAGGAAGTACTCACAGCTTCTACTTAAGTAGGAGTAGTGGTAGTGTAGAAATACTGTTCTACATTATTTTCAAGGTATTAGCATCAAATGGAATTATATTACTGAAAGTAAAATTATTAATTCAAGCTCATTTTGAATATGAAATTGCCAATACTTAAGGCTTAGTCATTTTCAACTACTGCATGTAAACAGGTAAAAGTACTTGTGTATATTGTGTTCTGTTTAAGTCTAATCATGTACTTTTGGAAATAATTGCTTTAGTATAAAGAGATGTTATTATAATATAATTTTTTAACATCTGTCATTTTTCCCCTTAATTCCTGTGCTCATCATCTAAAACAGAAAAAGACAAATCAGTGAAATGTTACTGTGAACCTCTGTCCCTCTGTTTCCTCTCCTCACAGCGGCAGCATCGCCTGGAAGCTGAGCGCCAGCGCCTGGCGGAGGAGGAGCAGCTGCGAAACCAGATGACGGCTCGGCGGGCGAAGGCAGAGGCTGAGAGGAAACACCAGGTGCGGCTTGTCCAATTGGCCCAGCAACAGGAGGAGAGGGAGAGGGAGGAGAAGGAGGAGACCAGGAGGAAGAAGGAGCTGCTGGAGCAGATGGAACGGGAGAAGGAGCAGCCTGTGGACCACTCGGATATGGTTGACCGCATGTTTGGTTTCCTGGGAAACTCTGGACCGTTACCCAACCAGGATGGACAAGCACCAGCTGGGTTTGAAGTATGAACTGTATTTATAACTTAATTTTGTGGCCAAAAAAAATGTCTGCTACAATGTCTCAATTGTGGATTTAGATCTAAAGTTTGTCAATTCACAAATTTTGTTCAAACTGAGAAATCTCAACAGTTTTCTGTTGGATTGACAAAGTTTTTACAGACATTCGTGGTTCACAGAGGATGAATCCTACTGGGCTTAATGATCCCAAACATTCCCTCTAGTCCCAGCAGCATTGACAAATCCAGCTTTAGGTAAACAGTTCAACAACTACTGGGTGGATTGGCAGAATTTTATGGACCTTCAGGATGAATTGCAATAACTTTGGCGATCCTCTGACTTTTCATCTAGCTCCATGTTCAAGTGGTTTACAGCTGCAAAATATAAAACATATCTTAAAAAAGGAAGTTTATTTGGCAGTGGTTTTCCAAAGTAGAATTTGTTAATGTATTTTAATGATTTTGGACTCAAACTGTTAAAACGGTACTATGGTAATTGGTTTTGTTTTTGGCGAACGGTGGGCAACTCCAAAAACTGATACATGCCTTATCTGCTGTTTCTTTTTCTGTAGCTTCTTAACTGAGTTTTACATTGATGTGTGTCCTGTCACTCAGGACTTGGAGAAGACTCCATGCGGTGAGGAAGCTGAAGAAGACGTGCTGAACGAAGCTCTGCCGTTACCTGACGAGGAGGAGGAGGATTTGTCTGAGTACAAATTCTCCAAGTTTGCAGCGACCTACTTTCAGGGTGTTTCTACTCACACCTACATCAGACGACCACTGAAACAACCTCTGCTGTTTCATGAGGATGAAGGAGATCAGCTGGTGAGACCAAAGTCCTTTTTAAAACTATATTAGTGATATTGACTTTTATTTTATTTTACAGTTCTCTAAAGTTCTTTACAGTTTATTTTCTTGTAAACTCACTAAATCTGAGCCTCTCACACATAATGTGAAGTACATTGTAGAGCAGTAGAGCCTTTATTGTCATTTATTTTCTGTAATAAACATGTCATGTCCTCCAGGCTGCATTAGCGGTGTGGATCACAGTGTTGAGGTTCATGGGAGACCTCCCGGAACCCAAGTGCCAGATGGTTATTAATGATGGCAGCGAAAAGATCCCTGTCATGACCAAGATCTATGAAACACTCGGAAAGAGGACCTACAAGAGGGAGCTACAGGAGCTGCAAGTGGAAGGAGAGGTGAGAGGAAAGCAGCAGAAAGCTGCTGTTTCATGTAGTGGTTCAGGATATTACTCAGCATCTTTAAGGAGGACGGTTGACAAGCATACAGAATGTCATTGTGTCTGTGCTTTCAGAATAGCTCTATAGACAGCCAGAAGAGGAACAGCGTCAGGCACAAACTGGTGTCTCTCACCCTGAAGAGGAAATCCAAGATCACAGAGGAGGTGAGAGTCAAATATCGTGTAGCAATCTCATACGTTTAGCTTATGGTCAGCAGTCATTATTTGAATTTTCATTTTGTTGGACAGGTATAAATAGCACAATATCCAATCCAGAACACTTTGTCGTTACAGCGGACAACAAAAACGCAGCTCCAGAGTTGCTGAATTCAGTTAAAATGGAACCAAATTTACAAGTGAACTATTCATGCTGAAACTGTAGATTGTTCCCTAAAGGTTACTTTAGTTTTCATTCACAGTTGGCTTTATACATAACATCATTTTAAACTCACTGATTGAATGTTTGTTGCCAAAATGTGCCTTTATTTCTCCCCTGAAGATTTTATGTAAAACAGCTTTGTCTTTTTATCAAAGCACTTGTTAATCTTTTTTACTGATGATATAAAAGTAAAAAACTCCAACTGACAAACTAAGTAAAATTTGTTTCATATCTTATCTGTCTGTCTCTGCCCTGGTTTCCTGTCTCTCTAGCAATACTGTCTACTGCCAGATAAAGGCACAGAGAACCCCCAAATAATTTCAAAATTGATCCAGTCTATTAAATAGCTCTCTATCTGTGTGAATAAAAATGGCAAGTTTCTCAGCAAATGTAAGCAGATGTTCTGAGTTTCTTTCTCTTTAATGTCTGTGGCAGGTCACCAGGCGGTTGACAGATGGAGACTATGGCCTTCAGGGAAATAGCATGCTGGAGGACCGTCCCACGTCAAACTTGGAGAAACTTCACTTCATCATCGGCAACGGCATCTTAAGGCCTGCTCTCAGGTGACCTACAAGCAGCTGTGGCTATAGTGTTGTAACTTCCTTCATCAACTACAAAACCCAGACTTGGAGTTGTTACTTGCTACTGTAAAACACTCTGTTAGTAACTCCTAGGAGTAATAAATCAAATAAATCATGGGATCACTTTTGTGCTGCTCTTACGTCACATCAGTTTTTTTATAAATGTGTTTTTTCCTTGTGCTCAGTCAGGAGCTTTTTTGTACGTCAGAGCGCCCTCGAATGTAGTAGCATGATAAGTGCAAGCTGTGGTTTTGTTCAGCTGTTGTTCTGTGTCTCAGGGATGAGATCTACTGTCAGATCTGCAAACAGCTCAGTCAGAATCCATCCAAGAGCAGCCACGCCCGAGGATGGATCCTGCTGTCTCTCTGCGTCGGCTGCTTCGCTCCCTCTGAAAAGTTTGTTAAAGTAAGAAACTTTTCATTCAATTTTGTGAATACCAGCGAGTATGAAGTGATCTAAATGCAAATCTAATTTACCACTGACTTCATGATTAGTCAATATTAACCAAGTATCGTCTGTTATGCTGTTTTTCTTCCTTATGTCACTTTTCCTCTTTTTTTTTTTTTTTACTCAGTAGCGTCAGTATCAGGTGGCATTTTGTAAAAGCTTTCTTTACCATCAACTTTTGTTTCTGCCTTCCCTTCTGTTTCTAGTATTTACGCACATTTTTGAACAATGGTCCCCCTGGTTATGCTCCATATTGTGAGGAAAGGTTAAGGAGGACATTTGTCAATCGTACACGAACCCAGCCGCCATCTTGGTTGGAACTGCAGGTACTGAACATGTTTTTTGCTCTGTGTTTGTGTTGTCAGCTCACTTTAGATCAATATTCTTTATTCAAGGTATTTGTATATATTTTTTTCTTTTTAGGACATAATGTTGAATTCTTTTTGTCCCCCAGGCCACAAAATCTAAAAAGCCCATCATGCTACCAGTAACGTTCATGGATGGCACCACCAAGACCCTCTTGGCAGACTCAGCCACTACTGCCAGCGAGCTGTGTAACGCTCTGGCAGACAAGATCAACCTGAGAGATCGATTTGGCTTCTCATTATACATCGCCCTGTTTGACAAGGTAGGAGATGGACAAATAAAATTCCTCAGCCTCCACATTATCCATGATAATTTGCAGTCCCTTCTTTGTCATTCCATTCAGATGCTCAGTTCAGTACTCTATCCACAACCAGGACACATCCCTGTGATAAAAACTGTGACTATATACAGGATACTGTGTACAGTACGATGTCATATTAGGCTCCCATTAAGTCCGTTTTCTCAGATGTGATGGAGGTTGTATTTAATATCTGCATGTTCACCATTTTGTTGAATAAATCTACTTTTGTCAGGTGTCATCTCTGGGCAGCGGTAGTGACCACGTCATGGACGCTGTCTCCCAGTGTGAGCAGTATGCAAAGGAGCAGGGCGCCCAGGAGAGGAACGCCCCCTGGAGGTTGTTCTTCAGGAAGGAGATCTTCACCCCCTGGCACAGCCCTGCAGAGGACTATGTCTCCACAAACCTAATTTACCAGCAGATCGTCCGCGGAGTGAAGTTTGGAGAGTACCGCTGTGAGAGGGTGAGCAGGAGATTGAATAAAAAAGCTTATGTGATTTGATGGTAGTTTTGATAACTGCGCACACACTAGATTTTAGGATTTAGGTCTGAAAAGTCTGTCTACAACCATGTTAGCTGCTCTGTTAGGATATACTTTGAGCTCGACAGTCTTCTATGATTAGGTTTCCCCTTAAACTACAGCTGCAGATGGTGGCAGGAACAAACACTGTCAGTTCATCAGATATTTTTGTTTTCTTATGATCTTCTTTTGTGTATTTCCTTGAAGGAGGAGGATTTAGCAGAGTTGGCCTCTCAGCAGTACTATGTGGATTATGGCTCTGAGATGCTGCAGGATCGTCTGCTCAGCCTCATCCCCTCCTACATCCCGGACAGAGAGATCACCTCCACTAAGACTGCAGACAAGTGGGTTCAGCTCATCATCAGCGCCCACAAAAAGGTATCTACCACAGTAGTCAGAGTAGTTCTTGTGAGCTTTTTGAATATCTTGCTATTGTGCAAGCGTAACTATCTGCAACTAACTGCGCAGGGATTACACACAAAGAGAAGGCTAAACACACAGAAGGTGAAGGAGGACGTGGTGGATTTTGCTCGTTTAAAGTGGCCTTTGCTCTTTTCACGCTTCTACGAGGCCTTCAAATTCTCTGGTTGGTAAAAGAAAAGCACTGGTCTACACATTCTGTGTCTCCTTGTTAGCTACTATAGTAGTTATGAATATATCTGTTTGTCCACAGGGCCTAGTCTGCCCAAGAATGATGTGATCGTGGCAGTGAACTGGACTGGGGTTTACTTTGTGGATGAACAGGAGCAGGTCCTTCTGGAGCTCTCTTTTCCAGAGATCACTGCTGTGTCCAGTAGTAGGTATGATAACAAGCAAGTCCTGGAAGCAACACTAATAACACTTACTGTGTGTCTGAATGATTGTTTATATGAGATCTGAAAAAATTACAGCCTTCAATCTGCTGCCACATATAGAACGAAACTTGTTTTGTCCTAAGGATTATTCACAAAGAAAGCATTAGCATAATTATTGTAATCTTTTTCAAAAACAACCATTATGATACATTATATCCATGTTTTGAAAATTAATTTCAACAGTATGGAAAGCACTATTAAACATTTGTTTAAACTAAATTAAATTTTCCAGGGGTGGTAAACTGCAGGGCCAGAGTTTCACCTTGGCCACCATCAAAGGAGACGAGTACACGTTCACATCCAACAACGCAGAGGACATCCGTGATCTGGTGGTGAACTTCCTCGAGGGTCTGAGGAAGAGGTCGAAGTATGTGGTGGGGCTGCTGGACTGTCCCAATCCTGGTGAGATTTGTGAAACAAATGGAAACCAGTTTAACCTACTGCTGCTGTGGAGATATTTTTGAAAATCTAATTATAAACATGATCAAATCATCTGTATATGTGGATGTAAGTCTTGTTTTTTTTTGCAGCTGGGGTGGATTCCACATTCCTGAGTTTTTTGAAAGGGGATCTGATCATCCTGGACGAGCATGATGGAGAGCATGTGATGAACTCTGGCTGGGCTCATGGCATCAACGACAGGACCAAACAGAGAGGAAACTTCCCTGCTGACTGTGTCTATGTACTGCCCACTGTTACCAGACCGCAGTATGATATAGTGGTGAGTAAAGCCACAACAATTTTTATTCTGTTTCAATTTCAAGTGTGAATGAAAATTAGTACAATATCACCTTAATTTTGCAGCAATCTCACTTCTATAAACAGGATTTCTACACATCCCTTACAATTGCAACTTTCTGTTTTCAGATTTGTTTTTTAATCGCATCCTAGAAATTTGATTCTGTTCATCTGGACATTCATCTGGAGTTTTTTTACTGTGAGAAATATTTTGAAACTCATCCAAGTTTCCTCTTCAGTCTCTACTGACTGCAGGTTTCCCCAACCTTATAAACTTGCCGTCAGTTGAGACTGAAGAGGAAACTTGGATGAGTTTCGAAATATTTCTCACAGTAGAAAAACTTTGTCCAGATAAACAGAATAAAATTTCTAGGATTTCCTTACCTGGATTATTAGCATGCATCGAGACATTTTTAATTGTATGATTTGTATGTGTGTTTGATACAATTTGCAGTCTAAAAACTGTCCAGTGCCTCCTATATTCACTTCCTTTTTGCTCTTTCTCTTTCTGTCCCTCAGGCTCTGGTGACGATGACTCCTGATCAGAGGCGAGAATCCATCAGTTTGTCCCAGATTTCTGACAATGAGGACAAAACAAAGGCCTACACACTGGAGGAGTTCTCCTACGACTACTTCAGGTGTGTTTCCTCCTATACATACAGATATAAAAACATTAATATAATATTTTTATTGCATTTTTCAAAGAGTAATTATACTCTGGGCTGATTCTGATTATGCTGAAGGTCCAGTGGTGGTGTCAGTTAATGATATAACAGGTTATCTGCAGGTTTCTCAGCAAGGTCACAGAAAGGTCTTAAAGTTTATATAGAAAAGTAAAATGTTTCATTTTCATTTCTGCTCACTCCTCTATGTTTCCAGGCCTCCGCCTAAGAGCACACTGAGTAGGGTAATGATCTCTAAAGCCAGAGGGAAGGAGCGTTTGTGGAGCTGCACCCGGGAGCCTCTCAAACAGCCTCTGCTGAAGAAAGTCCTGGCTCACGAGGAACTCGCTCAGGAGGCCTGTCTGGCTTTCATAGATATCCTTTAATGGAGGGTGTGTCGATACTGCTGAGCTTATATTACATGTTTGAATTTTAATCTCCTTTGTTATTCTTTGTGGTTCCCAAACCTACTTGAATTGTACTAAATAGTTATTTTGACTATTTTTTATTATTCACTGTTAATCAGAACAATATTGTTTGTGAGTGGCTGATGTCTTTAACTGGGGCTGCACCTGTCATTAAGTATATGAGCGACTACCCGTCGAAACGAGTGCGCTCTGTTAACGAGCTCACTGATCAGATCTTTGAAGGAGCTTTAAAGGCTGAGCCACTGAAAGATGAGATCTTCTGTCAGATCCTTAAACAGCTCACTGATAATCACATCAAGTAAGTCACATTTTAATATGCGATGTCAACATTTTTTGAATTGAATACAAATGCAAATCTAGCTTGAACTGGTTGAGGTGTTTGATGTAGTTGAGGTCAGGACTTCTTCCACAACAAACAGAGAAAAGCATTTTTATGGACTTGGCTTTGTGCACTATGGTACTGAGCTGATCAAAGAGAAGAGGGGGAAAAACATTTGCTGCCGATTACTGTCTGAGAGATCAATAGGAAGTGTACTATTCCCCTGACAAGGTGAAAGTGAGCAGTGTATCCAGGTTTCATACATGATACAGCTATTTTAAAGTTTGAATTTAATTGATGGACTTTAATATCCATTCTCATGTCTTAACTCTAACCCAAAGAAATCCATAGTTGTGTGCACATCACAAACATGAACTTCAAATATCAAATTATTTCAATATACTGTGTTTCCAATTGGTAACTTTTTAAGAGAAAATGTAACAGTGCAGTTTTAACCATTAACTCTTCTGGATCATTGATCATTGCTTTGTTTGTGTAGGTATAGTGAGGAGAAGGGCTGGGAGCTGCTGTGGCTCTGCACTGGTTTGTTTCCTCCCAGTAACATCCTGCTGCCTCACGTTCAGAAGTTCCTCCAGGCCAAGAAGCACTATCCACTGGCTCCAGACTGCATGCAGCGGCTACAGAAAGCTTTACGGTAAAACAAATCTCCTTTTTGTTTCTGAAATAATATTTCTGTTGAGTTTACATCCCTTTCATCTCTCTTCTATTATTTGGTGTAGAAATGGATCAAGAAAGTACCCTCCTCACCTGGTGGAGGTGGAGGCCATCCAGCACAAAACCACTCAGATCTTCCACAAAGTTTACTTCCCTGATGACTCGGATGAGGTCAGTGACAACTCACAAGCAAAGTTAAAACATGTTGCACCACAACATGACAGAATATATTTACTTATCCAGCTGTAGGACAAGCACCAGGTCAGTCACCACCTGATGTCACATAGTACTGAGATCAAGTAGTGACTGATTTATGAAAAGCAGTGTTATAAATTTGAGAAGATGCAAATACAGTAATGTTTTTTTTTCTCTGATTAACTATTATGTTCTCTCTCCTCTGGTTTGTACAGTATTTGATGCATAAGCAGATATTTCCACCTGTTTGTCTTCACAGGTGTTTGAAGTGGAGTCGAGCACCAAGGCCAAAGACTTCTGTCACAACATCTCAGGACGTCTTATGCTCAAATCCTCCGAGGGCTTTAGTCTTTTTGTCAAGATCACTGACAAGGTGAACAGAAACTGTAGCCTGATTATCTGGATCATATCTACTTGTTTTAAGTCCACAGTCCTTCAAAACAGAAACCACATCACTAAACTCTATTGTTCGATTTGATGGTGGTAGTCTAGTAATCATGTAACAATGTTAGCTTTCATATATTACTTATGTGATTGGTTTTCCAGGTCATCAGTGTGCCTGATGGCGACTTCTTTTTCGACTTTGTGAGGCACCTGACAGACTGGATCAAAAAAGCCAGACACGTAAAAGACGGTAAAAAGATTAGTTTGTCTTTAAAACTCTCATCTTTAATATTCTCTCATTGCATCATCCTTTATCTTGTCTTTTCTTTCTCTGGTGTCTAGGTGTAGTGCCTTCACTGACCTATCAGGTGTTTTTCATGAAAAAGCTTTGGACTAACACTGTGCCGGGAAAAGACTTAATGGCTGACTCCATCTTCCACTATTACCAAGTGAGTGGCCACTCTCAGAAATGCAACCAAGAGTACAACCTTTTACAAGATAGGGTTATCTCTTTGTGTTATGTTTCTGAATGCCGGTGGTCAACATTAAAACAACAGCACTTGTCTTTTCTCTGCAGGAGTTGCCTAAGTATCTACGAGGCTACCACAAGTGTTCGAGGGAGGAAGTGCATCAGTTGGCTGCACTTATCTACAGGGTGAAGTTTGAGGACGACAAATCCCACTTTCACAACCTTGCCAAGATCTTGAAGGACCTTGTCCCACAGGATCAGATTCGGCATCTGTCTCCTGACGACTGGAAGAGGGTGAGCAGATGGCTAAAAACAGGAAAAACTAAGTCAAATTTGATGTATAATAATGTGCATGGAGTAAATTACTTTGTCAAACAGAGAGTTAAGTTACTTTTATTACTCCAAGACAGATGCTCTGGTTACTAAAATGTGTTTCACTGACTTCATGGTCTTAGATGTAGGCTAAAAATAACATCTTGATAGTTAAAAATGTGGGCTTTAAATTTTCTTCTTTAATATAAGAAATGCTTGTTGGCATCGACAGACATTGGCTCAGTAACAAAAAGTTTAACTTACTTAGCTTTCAAATGATATAAAATTAAACAGGCATCATATCAGAGATATAGAAAATAAACTTGTCATACCGTAGAAATCTTTGTATATTTCTACCAAAATGTCTAATGGATAAGTGCAAAAATGTTCATACATGTAGAGATGTTTTTTAATTTTCTGGTTTTACCTTTGCTTTACTTTTAGTCCATCATGTCACTGTTCAACAAACACTCAGGGAAGACTCGAGAAGAAGCCAAACTCTCCTTCCTCAAAATCATTTACAAGTGGCCCACGTTTGGTTCGGCTTTCTTTGAAGTAAAGGTAAAAACATTAGACTACAGAAACTATAGTTTGTAATTAATACAATTTGGATCACTAAAGAACATGTACAAAGACACCACAACATTGTGTGGAAAGATTTGACTTTAGTTACCGTTTTTCCTACAGCAAACAACTGATCCAAATTATCCAGAAACGCTCCTAATAGCAATCAACAAACATGGAGTCAGTCTCATTGATCCTAAGTCTAAGGTGAGTCTAGATCTGTGTTTGTGTCATTAATGATTTGAAATACAGTTCAGGTATCACTAATACATATGTTTTCTATAACTTTTATATGATCCAAGTCTATGCAGCAATAGGCAATGTTGCCAATTGGCAGCACAGAATATCCAAATATATATCCAGTCACGATGGGTCCCCTAGTTCGACAGATGTCCCACACTGAAATGAAACATGTTTAATGGCCAAGATTAGATTAAGTTTCACAGAGAAATGAGAAAACTGACAGTGATAACTTTATAAGACATACATAGGATGACAAAAAAATCACAACTACACTTTTAAAAACAGCAAAGGCTGGACAGAAAAAAGGGAACATATGTATAGTGGTTATAGTAGGTTTTGGTAGGCCACATACAGTAAATATTAATAGTAGTGGTATTAGTAATAATGATTGTATTGTGTAGTTTATATACTGTGTACTTTATCGGCTATCAACTTGTTATATTTCCTGTAGGACATCCTGACCACTCACCCCTTTACTAAAATCTCCAACTGGAGCAGCGGTAACACATACTTCCACATCACCATTGGAAACTTGGTCCGAGGCAGCAAACTGTTGTGTGAAACCTCTTTGGTGAGTGACTATAAGCATTTAGATTTCAAAATAAAAGTGTGAGAGTTAGATAGTTAACCCTCAGGCATCACTAGGGACATTTCTGTCCTCATGGGAAAATTTTTGCTCTTCATCTGGCTGTCATTTTGTCTGTGTTAATGCATATGTCCCAGTTTCTTGTAACATAGTCTTTCTCTTGACAAAGTTTGGAATTCAAATTTACATTTTTCTAATATACCACTGGATCACTGTTAAACTAAATGTGAAGCAACAATGAAAACTTGTTTTTTTCTATGAGAATTTGGGGACATGATTTGTTGAAGCACTTGGACAATGAAGAGTCATGGGGACAGTGAATTTTAAAATCAACTCTTCAAAAAAAAATGTAATATCAGCTGCCATAAAAATAAAATGAAAATGCAGTACTGTGTTAATAAGATGCACATTTTAAATATTAATAAACCAGTATTTGTAAAGGGTCTACATGCTCAGCAATTGGTGCCCAGCCCATGCTCTCTTAGAAGATGAGGAAAAACTCACCATGAACCTTCAAAGAACAAGCACAGAAACCATTGAAATAAGAAGCATTCTCTGTGTGGTCCTGTAATAGGGGAAATGGAAGATTTTAGTGATGAACAGTAAAAATGTTAAATTTAACTATTTTTCTCAAGAATGAAACCCTAACAGCACAGAATTAAAAAAATATATATTTAGTTTTAGCTATGAGCTAAAAATGTGGTTACAACAGGAGTCTATGGGACATTTTTGTCCGCTAGTGATACAGGAGAGTAGTAAATTGTAAATCTAATGCTACACAAAAACTATTCATGCAAAAGAGTCAATATTTTGGGCGTTTAACATGTTTGTTAGTTTTGAGCAGGGTTGAAGTAGTTTAAGGGATTTATGCAAAAAAAAAAAAATCAGAAAAAAAATATTAATAACAGTTTTTAGGAGGACGACATTTTTGTCCCTAATGATAGAAGAGGGTAGTAAATTAAATTGACGTCTGAGGGTTAAGATGTTTGAACCAGTTTGCCAGTCCTGTGGCTCACTTTGTGGTTTACATTTTACAGCAAAACAAAAGCACTGGCCTTATATCGCAGTAAATATAAATTTTGTACAGTTTACCTTACCTTTAACCTTCACCCTTCAGGGCTACAAAATGGACGACCTCCTGACCTCTTACATCAGCCAGATGCTGACGACCATGACCAAACAGCGAACATCCCGGGGCAACAGCAAGTGAGCAGACGACAGTAAATTCTTTGATCACATTAAATAAATAAATAAATAATTCCTACATTCACTCACATGTACACAGACGTCCACATACAGTGTGAACACATGTAAACAAAACACATTTACCTGACTTGTCCCACCACATGGTTTATTAAGGCAGATGACGGATAATTAACTGACAGTGTAATGCCAATGTTTTCATTTATTATTTATCGGCCCTGTCTTAAAACTCACCTCTTGCCTTTAAATGACATTTTCCCAGCATGCCACATGTAACACTGCAACATGGATCAGTTTTTTAGAGCTCAGTGTTTAATGTTAGTCTCTTTTTTTAAAAACCTTAGGTTAGAGGGTTTTTTAGTTTATTTGTGCTGTGAAGTTTGTTAGACAAAGATTGGTTGGTGCATTCAAGAGGAATATATAAACTAAACAGGAAACTTGTATTTATCTCAGAGTAGGGAATCAGTCTTGCATGGTCTAAACCTTAAATTTGCTCAGATTATCTGCTGGTATTCAGGGGTTAGTTCAGGTTAAAGACGTGAGTGCACATGGGAAGGGAGATTTTCATTGATTACTACAGTGCACACTTATTTAAATAAAAACCAAATAATTTTTTTAAAAGCCACTTAGGGTCTAAAAGATCATATTTGGGCTACTTTAACCGGTGATGTGAACATTATAGTTTATTACTACAGATCAAATTCCATCTCCTAGACCCCAAAAGAGACTGAAACGTGCAGGCCCTGATTGTCAACCGTACAAATGTGACACGACAACTATGACCAAAATCCCCATACGTTTTCTATCTTTTGTCTTGTAAGTAGCTTTATTTTTTAACTGCAATTGTATTTATGTTCAGTCGTTCTACGTTTACCAAACCAGCATCAAATAGTCACTTCTGAATGTGTTTTAGATAAATCTTAGAAACCACACCAAAGGTAACTCGTCATTCAATTGATTTAGTTTGTTTTAGTCCGTCCCTCACGGTTTGCCAGTTTCTTCAGCCAAAACTTGGACATGCTAAGAAGAAATTCCAGAGCTGTGAACTATTAAGAGGCAAACTGGATTTAAACTAGCTGCAGTGTGGAGAAAATTGACCCTGTTAATTTTTTTAATTGCATTGTTAGTCATGCATGTGCAATATGTGTGCCACAACGTTCAAACACTTAGTGTACGAGTTGATCAGTTTTCTTTTTAAGATAATGTCCATATACTGTATACACGTACTGTAGACCAAGGATGATTTTGTGCTCATTTATCCATTTCTTTTTTCTAAATGTATGAACTGTTTAGATTTTTAAAGAACCAGTAATAATCATAATACTTTTTGGACCTTGTTTATTAAAGAAGTCATTTCATCCATGGTGTGACCATACATTCTGGTGTAGACTAAATAAATGACATTTTGCAAAGATAAGATTACGTTCATTTCTCCTTATTATGGGCTGTACTACTAGTGATTAGCATTTTAGATTGAACTGAGGAGCTAGAAGTCTAATGCTGGAATTTTTTATTTTGAGATGAGCCACATTTCAGTTCTGTGTGTTCACAATAAAATTTTATCACAGTTTTGAAGTGGTATGACAGCATTACAGTCGTTACGGAGTGAATGGAAAGATTCAAATTTTGCCTGGAGTGGCACAAACTGATGAAAATGAAGATGTGTCCGCACAATATTCATATTTGTAAAGATGGTAACTGGCAGAAAATAATCAGATAAATCCATATAAAGCTGAGATAAACCATTGATTTTTGTATAGAAAGCTGATAAAACAGCTGCTACAGTAACAAAGGGAAGACATGTTTCACTTTACTTCACATTTTAAACCATTTGCACTTCACTGTGTATTTACTGAGACCTTACAGTTTGGCAGTGTGTTGCCAGGTTGGGCATCATCTCCGTCTGGGAGTTTGTACTGGACAGTGACCATATGTCACTCATCTCTGTAAGGGGAAGTCAAATCCAGAGAGTTATGGATTAATCAAACATGCTTTGATTTAAGAAACATTGACGGTTATGGATGTCACTGAAGTAGATCTAACAGCATTCAGAGAATGATAAGTTCAAAAGGGGAAAAATGAAGGTGTGGTAATGCTGCAGCCAACTAATCTTTGAATTCATTACTTTTGTTTATCTATTATTATTGATATCATCTTCATGGTCTCCAGATGATCTCAACACATTTGTTTACAGTAGCATACCTGTTCTGAACTTGCTGTAAGTGCCGCTGTCTGGTGTGATTTTACTGCCTGAACAGAAAGCCAGTCCTCGTTCTCGCCACCTTCAAGCAAACATCACAACTGTTAGGTGAACTTTAACTTTCTTTGTATGACTAAGTTATGTGTCATTGTGTTGCACTGAGGGAGACTCACCAGTGAAAGATAAAGATGATGAGGATAAGCACTAGGGACAGCAGATCAGTGAGAATCCACATCAGGTTATACTCATCTGGACTCTGAAAACAATATAAAAAGTACAGTGTTACTATTTCAAACAAACCCTTCATCTTACAGTAAGTGAATAATGAGGTAACAAACTAAAGTTTAATTGTTAAAACACCAAATGAGTGGACTTATCTTCTACATGGCATCTTCTACATGGCATCATTTTGATCTTTACTGTAAATGCTCCAGTGGTTTGTATTTTATAAAGATTTAAGTTTAGTATAGTTTACATGTTACGAACAATCTCATCAGGTCATGAACAATAATACATTTCAGAATAAAAATCAGGATTTTTGTAATATTAAAGGAGAATCTCTGCCATTTTACATGTGAACCTAGAGTCCGCAACTGCATACTGTACAAAAAAAAAAGTTAATATTGTCTATCACACATAAAATATTAAAGACATCTTTCTCTCACCATGAGGAAAAGAGGAGACCTCATGGGGCTGAGGAGCTGAGGAGCATTGGTGGTAACAGAGTGAACTCCGTTACACCAGGCCAGAGAGTAGAGCCACGGCTGGCTGATCACATACAGGTTAGTGGTGATGTTCACCGCAGCGTAGTCACTGCGCACAAGTGAGGACAAAGTCATGTTGTATGACATGATTGTATGAAATACCAGGGCGACTGTCACGCATGCATACACACACACACAGACCTGATGAGCTCAGGCGACATGGAGCTGTAGTGGAGGTTTACTTTAACAATGTGGTTACTACGGAGCTCCTCTAGAGGGAGCTGACTTCCCGACGTCTGCTGGAGGTCAGGATCAATTTCCTGCACCAGAGTCCTGAGATCTGACGGCAGCCACAGCACCTGGTGATAGAGCATTCACCACACACACACACACACACACACACGTCTCCTTTCATCAAACTACGCTTTGTTAAATTCCAATAATTATATAACGAGTTTGTGATATCACCTTAAAAAACAGGACACAATGGAGTTAAGTGAACTTTTCTAATTTCTGCTTCAGCGACAGACAATGCTTTTATTTGAATCAATTATTTAAGTAATTTCTCCAATAAAAAAAAACTTGAAGGGCAACTATTTTACAATCAAGTTTTTTGATAGAATAAAAAACATTTGGGGATATAACACACCTTAACTAGATTTTTATATTATTTGTAGCTGGAATAAAAGAGTCATTACTGTAAAAAATCAATAGATGAACTGAAGAGTCTGTCTTACCTGTGAGGAGTTAATGGAGGACTCGTTCTGGACGACCTCCAGCGTGTGCTGGATCCAGGTATCTCTGTATGGGTGTCCTCTGGGAGGCCGGTAGAGGTCAAAGATCACCAGTTTGTCTGTCTGACCTGCCAGTTGGAGATAGGTCTGCAGGCTGGAGACTGACTGATTTCCTGCCCGGTGTCGCTCCTCTGACTCCAAAGAGCCAACTGTACCAAACGGATCGTGCTAGAAGAGACAACCATTGATACCTAAATTAACAATGTGACATATGTTATCTGCCTGCTGAGTATGTTGTGTCACTTGTTGCAATGAGGAATTTGCTTGTTTCCAATTATTTAAGTCTACGTATCATTTGTAAATCCAATTCTACCTTTTATGGCCGTAAGAACTTTTTATATGTCAATTCTGAATTCTGCCTGTTTGGATTTTATTTTTATATTTAAAATATATAATATTATATATTACAAAATATAATATAATACAAGTTAAAACAATGGTGGGGCTGCAGTTAAAAATACGTAATTACAAATATAAGTCCATATTACCATTATATGATTTAACAAAGTGAAAGTAAACTATGTTTGTAGCATCTTATAGTATGTGGCTGTGCTTTTACAGCGATAACCACCATGGCAGAGCAGACAATACAAAAAGCTCTACATTATGTTTTCTACTGTGTGCAGTTCTCTAAGCTTATTTTACTCACAGAGAGAAACCAAGTCCCAGCATTCAGGCTCTCCAGCTCAGCCCAGGTGAACATAGCAGCCGGAGTGTCAGTCAGGTTGGGGAAAACCTCCTGAATGTTGGTGGTCCGTTGCAGAGTGCGGTCATGCATCAGAAAGGGCACCCCGTCAAAACTACAAATACGACATGACAGGAGAGTGAATGTGGCCAATATGTCAGTATGATAATTAGATAGTATGATAAATAACAAAACCTTGGTCAATCTTAGAATGATGAAACAAGGTTTCTCCCAACACAAGTATCTTTCATCAAAACACACATGTAAGTGTTTGATACATTTTAGTTTCACCATGTAGAGATTACAACTGTGAGTCCACCCACTTAAACACACCATAGTGTTTGGACCATTCACCAGTCTGTCTCCTTCTCTCCTCAATGTTTTTCCAAACTGTTGAGTTTAAGCCCAAAGTTTAGCTGAAGTATCAAATTGTTTTAATTTGTTTCTCAGACTTAATGGGTGCATCAGCTAAACATGTCTGTAATACAGGCCTGACAGAGGATCACCAGAGAAGATACAGAGTTTATCGTCATTACATGCAGATCAATCAAAAATGAAAATAACTGTATGCAAACCAGTACCACTCAACTAAAAATATTTTATAATACTGTATCTTCAGAAGCCAATCGTACTGACGATTTTCTAAAAAGTCAACAATGCACCATCTACAGTATAAATGTGTTGCCGCTGCCAACTGACCTAATAGTGACATCTGTCTCCAGACCATCACTTCCAGCTTCCACCGCCTTCTCAAACGACATCAGTGTGTTTTCTGGAGCCAGCTACAAATGGAGATACTTGCAATATTAATCCATAGACCACCAGTTTATTCACATGAAGTAGGTGCAGCACAAAGCACACTGCATGTAATGTGGGGAAACTCTTTGCTCTTTCACCTTGTCTAAACAGTTTGCAAGTACTGAATACAGTGAGAGTGCAGAGGAGAGCTGCCAAACACCCAGGACAGGAAGGATGTGAGTAGAGTTCCTCTGTCCAAACAATAGTCAGAGCCCACAAAGATCACATTGATCACACTGCCCTGGAGTTTTATGTATCCAGACTTTCATGTTTTCACAATAATATGGTAAGTAATAATCCATTGTAATTCAAACTGACATGATACTTTCAGGCACACAATTTAATAAAATTATAAAATAATTATTCTATAATTAAGAGAAAGAATGATTACTGACTTTTAGTTAAACTGTCTTGTGTAGATTTTTAGATCCTGCTCACCATGGGTGCTCCTCTATGGCCGATGAGAGCGGGTGCTGGGCCCAGGGTCCCCTTCTCTTTGATACAAGGAGAATACAAACCGAGGGGAACCAAATAAAGAGTAAACAGGATGGTCAGGTACACCCCGATGATCAGGCCACGTCTTACTGAAACACACATTTAAAAGAAGAATAAACTTGCACACTGAAGTAAAAGGATTCCCTAAATTCGTCAAGCTTTACCTGACGCAACATTTTTACAGTGTAGAGTATTCATTTTAACAGCACACATTAATGCAAATCAAATACGTGACAAACTGTGCACCCCACCTCTGCTGTTCATGCGAAAGAAATGCAAAGCTATTGGCCAACCCAGCACAGTCATCAGAAAGACTCCGCCCACGTGCAAGTAAGGTGCCGTTACCTGGTCAGAGCACAAAATAAAACCTGCCTGAGTGGAAACCAAACAGAAGAAAGTAAGGGCTGATGGGAAAAGAGGAGTCACCTGGAATGAGAGTAGTAAAGTCGTCCATTCGTTGCTCCACAGGTCTGAGAGGATGGCGGTGGCTACGATGGAGAAAGTCAAGCTCAACAGTATCCCAACCTGACAGACGGGAAAAGAAACGTCCAGTTATCATTTTTTGCACATTAGTGTCACTTACAAAACTGTGAGATAGAAAAGCGCTACCTTGTGACACCAATGTAAATAAAGCTTCTGGCCCTCTGTCAGCAAACACACAGCCAGCAGCTGGACAGAGGAATAACAGACAAGTTAGGCATGATAAGTGATCCTGTGCATCAACAGTATTAGCACCACAGACTGGCATTTAGACAACACTAAATACGGGCATAAAATAGACTTTACCTGCTTTTCAGACAGACAAAAGTTCTTATTCTGATCTTTAAGAGACTTTTTGATATCTTTTTACTGGTTCAACATTTTTGGAAGAGTTAGGTGAGATCAGAGTTCAGTTCTACTCCACTGTGTATATTACAAATAATCTTGACTCAGGGAGGACATTGCTTTTGCTAAACATAGAGACAGTTAGCCTGGCTTCGTCAAAAACTTACTTGTGCCAGCACTCTATAGTAATCAATCTGGTCTTTAAGTTACATGCAAATGAAAAAAAAACTGCAGTGTGATTTTACTCCCTCTATTTCTTCAGACAAAAACTACAAACCTCACAGTGATAACAGATAACAGTACCATAAATTGGCTTTTTTTACCTCTGCTGAAACTAAACAAATGATGAGATGCAAGGTGTGAATTCATCACCTTCAGATGTATTCTAGGCATATTTCAAACTCTGGATAGAGCAAGACCAGCTGCTTCTTCATATCCAGTCTTCATACTAAACTACCACCTCTTGGCTCTGGCTCACAAACATGAGAATGATAATGAACACCTTATCTAAATGTCTGCAGAAAAGCAAAACAAAGTGCATCTCCCAAAATGTAAAACTATGTCCTGGTATAATATGACTCACTCACACAAAAGTGAAGCAACTACTTTAAAATAAAGGATGAACTTGCTATCTGATCAAAACTTTGTCAAATCAATGTAAAAACGTATACATAAAACTAGGTGACAATAAACAACTCAGTGTTGCATTTGTCTCACCATGAGCACAGTGGTGTAGGTGAAGAAGCCTGCAGCAATCAGAAGCAGCACCACAGACCAGGGAAACCAGAAACCCAAGTTCCCAAAGTTAAACCTTCACAACCAGAGATGTCAGGCACATGAGTAAGGACAGAAAGACTGTTAGTGATTAACAGTGGATGATTGTAGTGAAAATACCAGAAGACTAAATCCCAGATGTGCAAAGAAGGAACTACAGAGATCTGCTTGAAATTAGTGAATTGCAAAGACTTGCTGACTCCTGGCTGTTTATATAAATTAAGTCTTTTGGAGATTATTTCACTGATTAAAAAACACAATCAGAATGAGACAAGAATAGAAACAATCACACATGTTCCTGCTACATTACCAGTAAAGCTAGTAAAACACACCATTGTGAAGTGGTTTTAGTCGTGGAAATCTGGATTTCAGACCATCCATATGCATGTTGTACTCTTTAACTGAGTTGTTCGATCAATCAATAAGGCAAGAAATCAGGGGCCAGGCAGTAATGTAGCACAGAAAGCATCAAAACCACATACAAAGAATAAACTGTACTAAACATACTTTACAGAGAGCGGAAGGAACATGGCACTAAAAAGAGCTCTATAGCAGGTTAATGGTTTAGTGATTACACATGTGCCGTCTACTGTGCAAATGTCACACAACCCACCAGTCAAAGTCATTGTAGTCGTTCTTTGCTTCTCCCCAGAAGTAGAGAAAAACCAGAGTTACGCAGAAAGCCGCCACAAGCAGAGTAAAGCTGGCACCTTCCAGCTGTCAGTGGAGAAAACATGTTACACGACGCTCTGATTAGCAGCATGTGTCTTTCATTTACTGCCATGCTGAACTGGAGATGGAAAACTGAAAGCTGACCTCCATGGAGAAAGAGAAATTCAAACAGAAAACGCTCTTTCTTCAACTTAACTTTGAGTGTATTAAACCATGACATAGCTTCAGGACCAAAAGCTTTGGTCTTGCTGTGTGCAGTTAACCAAAACATCAGTTCAGTAATGAAATGGCAGTGTTATCAACTGTTGTCCTGTCTTATAAATTCACCATTAAGCTGATACATCAGTAACTGTGCAATAAAACAGTGAAACAGTAATAAATATTCTTCCCAGTTTTATTACTTTGTTCTGTCTCCATCCAAAATGTGTTAATTCCTGTTAATAACCAGCTGTATCCACTGTGTATCCTGTGCTGCTCATTTTCTGACCTTGTTGCAGCAGCAGTCTCCTGGCTGAGTGCAGTTCCTCTCATAGCGTCTCCACTGGCAGCTGTACAGACCAGCGAGACACGACACTAAAGGCTGATGCTCATATCGCTGCAACAGTTTAGAACGAAGACAACGCAGCCGTCCGAACTGCAGCTGGGACAGCATCGACTCCATGGCTCAAACGCACTCCGATACAAACTCCATTGTGTTCTCACACACCTGAAACAGATACAACTTTCTCATGAAATCTCCACAATACTCTTATACAGACTTTTGACATTGTGATATTATGACATATCATAAATACACTGTATAATTTGTTCAGTACAAAATGCCATAACAGCCAATGAAAACCATCATCATCATCATCCCATAAAGGCTGTGTTCAAAAACACACTGAAACTCTACATGAAAAATTTGAAATCAGGTGTTTATGTGTGAATTTGGTCCTCGTGTGCCTGTATGCACTCATGGCAAGGTATGGGCATGTTCCTGATTAGTCAATAGGTGATGTCCCAGGGAATCTCCTCCCAGACCCTGTGGCGGTACTAGTGGTGTCATAGAGTCCATTTCTGGTCATTTGGTCAGAAACATGCACACCAGTAGTTTGCTGAAGGTCATTTTGTGGCTACTACAGTTCTTCTTCTGTCCCTCCTTACACAAAAATGCAGATACTGGTCCTGCTGCGGGGTTGTTGCTCTTCCATAGCTCTGTCCAGCTCTCCTGCATAACCGGTGGCCTCCTGCTATCTCCTCTGTGCTCTCGAGACTGTGCCAGGAGACACAGCAAACCTTCTTCTTGTTCCATCTTGGAGTAACTAAGCTGCCTGTGCAAACCGATTGGGCTGCAGGTATACCGTCTCACGCTACCAGTAGTGATAGGAGTGTCAGTAGCACAACCAAAAATATGAAAAGAGACCATTTGCTTTTTTGTGGTCGTCTCGTTTTTGCTTCTCAATTGCACCTGCCACTGTCATTTGCACCAGGTGAAACTGATTCACAGTCTTCTGCTTTCTAAATGAACAGATTGTGTTTTAACTGACTTGGTGTTATACTGTCCAGGTGTAAAATGAAAACTACAGTATTTGGACAGTTGCAAACCTATTGCACCTGCATTTTGTAAAACAGGCAGTTTATACTTTGATATTTTCAATAGACATTTAAACAGCAGATATAACTGGTTAAATTTAGTGTATTTACAATTATCCATTTGTATGCACATTGTCCATGAAGAACTCATAATCTGGACTCTTACCGTTTCTCTGTGGTTGGCACCTGTTGTACACAAACTCGCCCTCAGAAAAATAGCCTTCACGATACAGAATATGTGACATAAAGAGGGCTGTTTCACTAGTATAGTCCTTCAACAGTGTGCGGAAAACAAAGCTAGTAGTATCTAATATTATTCAATATATTCACATAACGCAACACGTAATGCTGCCTTGCCAACTGGAAAGTAAAATAGTAAACTAAAGAGCAACAATTTACCATCGAAATTCTTGCAAAGTTTGCACATTCATTCATATGTTGTTTAGTCCGAATTGAAGAACAGAGCCTAACAATTCACGCCCACGAATATTCAAGCGCAACCGAATATCCGCCTCGGTTAGAGAGCATGATCATTTTAAAATGACACATTTCTTCAATGCAGTTTGGCGACACGCTCAACAAAGAAGAATGAACGGAGCATTACGCGGAGCTATAACGGAGGATGAAGCTGATCAAACACGTCGTTGACTATCTTCGCTGTCAGTGTATATTATTTTACTGTCAGGATGTTATTCTACCTCCAGGCTGGTTCAGATGATCCGCAATGCGTTGTCTGTTCGTCGATGTCTGTCCACAGCAAGATGGCCTTAAATGGTGATTTTGTGTCAAGCTAACCGGAGTTAGGAAAATAAATACATTCTCTTAAAAAAAGACAAACACGGAATTTACACTCGAGCTATTGTCTTTTTGTGATGTCAGGTGGTGGCTGCAGCAGAATTTTAGATGCCGTTATACTTAATTTTAGTGTCACTGAATTATTGTGGAGGCCTTTTGTTTTTAATTACAATGCTCAATGTACATGTTCGACGAATATATACATATTAATATTTACTAAAACTGACCCACTATGCCAAATAATACTTAATTTCATTTGGAGGAGTTAAATTTTTAATTTCTATTTACAAAACACGCTTATTATTTTGAAAGACACAGCGGAAACAGGGGTTTTGTCAATTATTTTCCTCTTTACACTTGTTCGTGTCCATGCTCTCTGTCTCACCGACTGTCTGCCACCTGTTGGTACAGTGATGTAAATAGGTAAAGATGAATTTATTTTTATCCTGAATGATTTAGTCAGAGACATAAAGGTGAAGTAAAATATAAACAGAAACTAAGTAAATAAACAGTAATAAAGAACAGTTCATGTAGCTGCAGTTTGAAGAATTAAACTCGCTAACAAATGATCGGGCCCAGAGTTTGAGGGCTGTAATATAATAACAGCAGTGTGGAGATTAGATAAACCAGTAGGAACAGACACAAAACGCGTTCAACCTCACAGAAACTGAACCAGATTTTCTGACATTAATGTCACGAGTTCAATTTCAGGCCAACTTCTGAACGCCGAAGGACCCTTTGCTTACAAAGACATGTAGAAGGCGGATAAACTAACAGAAATAAGTTTTATATACAAGCTTCTGGCATGTTTGCAGCTGCAGAAGGGAACTTCGCCAAAATCCTTGTAAATGTTACTGTGTTTCCAAAACAGGACACAGCAACTGTAGTTTGTTCACAAGTTTGAATGATAATATATAATTACAACTAGAAAGGACAAACTGAAACTGACGGTTCTGGAAACATGCATTTGTGTTTTGTATACAGTTTGCCTCATGTTGTGTAGATGATGTTTAGTCATCTACAAAACTCTAATGACCTTTTGAATGGAGTGGAAGAAAAGTCAGAGGCAGACATTTCAAAACCTGGATAAAATAGATTAGATTAATCACATATGCACAATGACAAATTATGCAGATAGATCACTGCAGACAACATACTAAATATACTGACAATAGTAGTAATTCAACTAGAAGTTCCTGGGGAAACTTTGAAGGTGCCTGCCACCTTGCGCCTGTAAACCTTAAACCCATCACGCCAAGCGGGATTTATCGATCGAGTCTTTTTGAGGTAATATATGTCCGATAGGAATCCAAAGTCTGTCCTGTGGGGCATCTTGTGTGTGGCTTTTAGCGATTTATATTGCCATGGTAACTCAAAATGCCAAATAATCACAACAGGGGGCATGTCATAATCATGCCGGTCAGTTCGATGCATAATATATGCTACAGGATTTTTCAGTCTGTGCTGTAGGTTTATGTGGTTTTTGGCAAGTTGCATTGCCATGGTAACTCAGAATGCTAACATTGCTTAATGACAAGTAACAGACATCCTTTTTATTCGCTAATGCCATTTATGGAAATATCCAACTGACTTTCAACCCTGTTTTATTGATTTTTCACAAAAAGGCTCTTATTGTGAAAATCAGACTCTTCTTGGGAAGATTGACTCTCAGGGTGGAGACAGATGTGTCTGTGTGAAATGATCATCGATTATTAATATCCAACTCACATTCAACCCGTTTTCATTTAACCACAATAGGGGACATGTAATGATCGAGCCGGTCGTTTTGATGTACAGCATGTATGGTTGGAATCCACAGTCTGTACTGTGGGAATCTTGGGTTTGGTTTTTGGCGAGCTGCGATGCCATGGTAACTCAAAATGCCATTTTACCACAATAGGGGACATGTCATGACAGAGCTGGCCGGTTTGATGTATAAACAGACATCAACCGACATGTGTGATGGGATTCCGCAGTCTGTAAGCTCATCCTGTGAGGTTTTTGTGTGTGAAAGAAGTGCTTCTGAAACTGGGAGCCATTTTAAAGCCTCAGTCAATCAGAAGCGGCATTAGTCACACCATGTGATATGTATCAAATCTAAACTCACACAAAAATTTTAGAATTTAAATTAAAAACTCTCAGGATGGAGTCAGGTGTCTGTTTGTGTCTTTGTGAAATAATTATAAATAAATTAAACTTACTTAGTGCTTAACAGAGGAAGGGAGGCAGCTGGTCCTCTCCTTCAAAAACTATAAATCCTATCACTATAAATAGCATATTGGCGGAAACAGGACAAGATTCCCTCTCCGTCCATGTATTTTTGTAATGAAATTAAAAAAAAAAAAAAAAAGCGTTTGGCGGCAATCTACAAATACAGATCTCTGGTTTTGGAGAGAAATTTTAAACTCAGAAACAATGGATTTAATAGGAGACTTGGGCAGCGAGCTTCAGACATTTGGCCATGTA
>JAUYWH010000006.1:11934950-11974639 GCA_034779795.1 Ctenopoma multispine | reverse complement strand
AATAGCCCACTTAGAAATCCCCTTACTGATAAAAATGCTGATGTGTCAAATACTTATTTCCCCCGCTGTACATCACACATTATTACTCCAGTTTTAGCTCCTCTTAGTTGCAGGACTCTAGGCTGCAATTATTTTAGTTGCACTTTGACCATGACCGTTTCGGGAGAAAGGGCAAATGAATTTTATAGGCGATGCAGCAGTGAAATTTGCAAATATATGACTGTGTTGTCACGTGAAACACCAGGAGGAAGCAAAAATTAGTGTGTATGTGTGAGAGCAAGACAGAGACTGATTAGAGTGGAGAACTAAGGCAAGGCTATCATCATCCTAACAATGCTGGTTGGTCTAAGTATTTATGCTTTCAGTCTAGTTTTAATATGAATGTCGGATTGAGAGGTTGCATAAACATGTTGTTCATGCAGCATATATACAGGAATTCCCAGGTCTATTTGACATGTCACCTTTTTTCCAGTCCTACCTAATAAACAATGCACTAATTTCAAATATTAAGCAAGACTGGGATTCCAGACAAGGCAAGTTCCTCAACAGAAAAGAATTTCTTCATTATCTTTATGATAGCATGTAATTCATATTGCACAGAACACAGAATCAGGAAAAAGACAATGTGAGAGCACACAAAATATACTAAGAACTGCTGTTGTGCAAATTCTAGGTTAGGCTAAACCACCTAACAACATGTGAGTAGGTAGTGATGAAGACAGATCGACTCATTCTGATGCAGTTTATGTGGCTGAGATACGGCAAAGAAAGAAATTCAATGTATTTTATATACTGCTCTCAGGGAGGCCCAACATTTGCGGGGAAAACTAAGTTTGTCTACCTGACCACAAGCTTTAAACATGACACACTGAGAAAGCACAACAAAAGCATGAAGCATGAACTATCCAAGGCCAGACTTGAAAAGCAGCACCTCTGCCAGCAATATTTACAAGGCACAAATCTATTCCGTGTGCAAAAGTGGCTAGAATCACTATTCAATACCACCTATCACATTGTCAAAGAAGAGGTGCCTATCACTACATTCATCAATTCAACAAAGCAAATATTTTGAATGACTATTTTGTCCAGCATGCAAACTCAAAGTCATGTTCATGTATGACATGTATGATAGATTGGTATGATATATCGTGATCCTGTGTACTCACTAGCTCGGGATGATTTGGAAGACCACAATGTTTGCAGGGGTCATCATTTGGAGGTAGGTCATCATCTGAAGATGTTGAGGAGTCTGAGCTTCGTCTTTCTCGGTTCCGGTGCCTCCTCTTTCTGCTCCGCTCAACCTTGTAGTCTTCGTCACTGTCGTCCTCTTCCTCACTCTCCTCCTCATCGCTGGACTCGTTACTGTTGCCGTCCTCGTCTTCGGAACCCTTCTTTTTACGACGTGTTCGAGTGTTAGACCACCGGACCCTACGTCTTTTTCTCCCCTTAAACAGAAATCATTCAACAACAACAACCAAATCAAATCACTGGCACGATCGTGTAACATCTACTGGCTATTGTCATAAAAGATGCTTTAAAAAACATAATTGTGATCGCCTAGTTAGCAGCCTTACCTTGGGTTTGGGCTGGCCCTCTTGATCTGGCTTTTTCTCTCTTGGTTTCTTTTGAACAGCCTTGACCACCACCTCCTCCTCTTCGTCATCCTTCTCATCTTTGTCTTTCTCATGCTTTTCAGCTGGTGGAGCAGGCTGTGGTTTCTCCGTCTTCCTGTCGTGGATTTCTACCGCCTTTGGTGTTGGTCTAGAGATCCTGGGTGATCTTCGAAGAGATCTCCCTGTGTTCGTATCAGACTCTGAATCCCCTTGCCTCTCCTCTCTTTGAAGTTCAGCTTTCCTTCGATGGGCTGGGGGCTTGATTTTCCGACAACCACCCTCCACTCGAACGTTTGCTGGAGCTTCAACACCGTTTGCCACCTCTTTTATTGTTGTTGAATCCTGTTCTTCACTTTTGCTTTTACTGTCTTCATCAGTGCTTTTATCAGTCTCTGGTTCTTTCCTTGGTTGGCCAGGTTTTTCAGTTTCACTGGATGGTTTGGTATCTGATTCTTTGCTCACACTTTTTTGACCAGATTCCTCCATAATGGTGGAAGTTTTGTTCTTTTCAGTTGCTGAGGGGTTTTCTGTTGAGGAATCCTGGTGACTTTCTTTCTCTTGACATAGATGTTCCTCATTGTCTTTTGTACATTTTTCACTGTCTGTGTCTTTTTTACTTACCGTGTCAGGATCTTCTTTCATTTCTGATGATGGCTGCTCTGTCTCCGTTTTGCTATGCTGCTCTTCAGATACATTTTCTTCTCCTTTGTTAGATTCTTTATCAGTTTCTTCAGAGCCCTCAGTCTTCTCCACAAGCCTGAATGGTTTATCTTTCTCTTCAGATGTTTCCACTGTTGTCTTATGTTCAACAGAGTTCATTTCGATTTTGTCATCCTCTTGTGGCTTTGTCAGATCCTGTTTAACGGCCACTGCCTCTACCTCCATTGGCCTAGGCGTGGAGTCACTTATCGTGGTGACATTGTGTATTGTATTGTCTTCCCAGATGACAGATTTCTTTGTGTGTTCTGGCTTTTTTGTCCCCTCTGTATTTTCCATCTTTTCAGTATTAGTCTCAGAAGCGGCGCTGTTTTTTGTTGGAGTGATTTCTGAGTCGTTGATGTTGCATTGTTTCTCAGCAGGTTTAAATGATTCTGATTTATTTACCTTTTCAACAACAAATAGCTCCACTGGCTCCTTAGTGTTGGAAATTTCATTTGATTCCTTCATCACTGCATTATCACCATCTGCTAGTATGTCTCTCGTTTTAGTGGAAGATGGTGATTTGTTTCCAGAGTCATCCATCTTCTTTGCAGGATCTTTGTCTGCAGATTGTATTTCTGTTGTATTGATGACTACTGGCTCCTCTTTTGACTCAGAGTTATTTGATTTCTCTACATTCATCTCAGGTATAGCCGTATCTTTAGCATCTGTGTTGCACACTTCTATTTGCTTCATGTCTGAGACACTTTCCAACGTCTTTGATGTCTTAGTTTCTTCCATTGAACTTGACTCTGATGTATCCTTGTCTACACAGCCAGTTTTTTTCTCTGATTCCTTTGATTCAGTTTCTTTGGGTGTAACTTCATGATTTAAAGGTAGATTATCTGACTCATTAGTCGTTGCCTTGTCTCCACTACACGATTCTTCTGCATCTGCTGGTTTCTCTGTCAATTTTTCATGCTTTTTATGATTAGAAGACTCTTCAAGTGCATTATTTACATCTTTAGGTAAAGGTGTTGACTCTGCTTTTGGTGATAGAGGAGAATTGTGTTCCCTGTTTTCTGTCCCTGTGGTGGGTTCCTTTTCTTGCATATCTAGATCTCTCTTGTCTGAGTCTGCCTGATGTGATGGGACCACCTCGCTGAGCTTCTCTGCGCTGCAATCTTTGTCTTTTCTATCTTTTAGGCCCTCCTTGTCTGTGGATGGCAATTCGTTTTCTCTGACTACTGCAGATTTACCTGTGTCTCTTTCACTCTTTTGCTCTTTGTAGACGCAAGTGTCTTTTAATGGTTCACTCAAATGACTCTGGAGATCTTTTTCTAATGCAGGCTGAACGTCACCATTAACATGATCATTTAGTGCATTCTTTGTCTGTTCAGGAGCCATGTCAGATTTAGAAATGTCCTTAACCTGAGAAGCGGGTGGATTTTGCACTATAATGCCACTATTTTTTTCAAAATCTTCACTAAATTTCATTCCTCTTTTTTTCAAAGGGATTTTAGCCTGCTGGTCATTCTTCAGTGTCTGCTGGATCTCTTCTGCACTGTTCCTCTTGACCTCCTCTACTTTTTCCGACTTTACTGATGAGCACAATGTCTCAGAGGAGGGTTCACTTGTTGCTGTGCTTGTTTTTGTGTCCGACACCTCCACTGGCTCTTCTTTGATGTTATGAACTTTTGTACTGATATTTTCTGAATGGAGTTCTACTTCAGTTTTGTCATCAATGATGCCATTCAATGATGTTTCTGATTTTAAGTTGTCTTTCTGCGTTTCTTTTTCGCTGTTCTCCGTCTTTGGTGAGAGTGTGCAGGCATCCTTGCTGGAGTCTTTGCTGTCTTCATCTGATATGCCGACTGTCGTTTTAACTTCACCTATAAATATATAAAAAAAAAATTAAATGACTTCTTATAGGTAACATCATAATAATGTCAAAATTGAATTACTGAACTAAAGTGTCGAAAAAAACACCCAAACCCCTCTTAGTGAAACAATCTTTTTCCACACAACTGCAAGGGTATAATCCTTTAAAGTGAAATAGGGTATGAACAGAGTGATGTTTTCCTTTTCTAGAATGGCTTAAGTTTGGTTTGGTAAAGTGATGCAATGCGCATTGATTCGGTGGCTCATTTGCCAGTCTTAGAGCTCAGTATTCCACTTTACAATATTATCTTCTCACTGTTACAGGTTGTTACAACATCTTGGCTCTGAGCTACATCGAGTACAGTGGTCCCTCGTTAATCGCGGGACTATACCCACAATAGGCGAAATCCTCAAAGTAGTCAGCTTTATTTTTTTACAATTATTATAGAGGTCTGTAAAACTCCTCACTACACACTTTATACACTTTTCTCAGGCAGGCAGATTGACAATGGTCTACAGCCAATCAGGACGCAGAACAGAATGCTCTAATCAGGACGCAGAACACAATCCGCTGTAAAAAAACCAAAAAAAAAAAACATGCAAAACTGCACTAAAATCTATATTCTGTGAAATGATTATGAGAAGATAAGACTATTGATCTTAAGTGTGTTCATATATTTCCACCCCATAGCTGCCTTACTGTAAGAATTGTAAATTCTTCCAGAATATACCACTAACACTAATCATTACTGATCTCAGTGATTCTTGTTTCAACCATCCCGACTATTAGTGTAATAAATTAAACTTTTTTGAATAATTAAGAAAACTGTCACAAACCATTAAAAAAATGACGTTAACAGCAACCTGTTAAACAATTTAAAAAGTATAACCTTTATTTTCTTCTGCATTTTCTTTTTCCTCTTCACTGTCAGGCTTGGTTTGCTGTTTTTGTTCTTCCCTTTTCAGCAGCTCAGGATCAATTTGTGTCTTCAAGAGCGCCACGACCTCAGCCAAATCGTTTCTATTTCTACAGGGAGAAAAGTGTTGATGAATATAATTGCTACATTTACAAAGTAAATAATACAGTGTACCTGCTTTTATACAGATTATAAGCATGTAAATTTCATTTCCCAGTGCCTGTAGCATATTCTTCCATTAACACAACACTTTTGAGTTTACCTGACAACACATTTCCACGATGACCCATCTAAATCATCCTGCTCCTCCACATAAACACGCACATTGCTGTCTTGGTCCAGTTGAAACCAATACATCTGACCATCTTTGTCCCTGCCAATCGGCTGCAGCCGCATTTTATCTGGGTCCTCCTCATTGATGGCAGTCTTGAACTTGACATTTTCATCAAACTGACACTCGCACAAATACTGGAGAAAGAAGAAAAGCATAGAACATTTCATATCACTACAAAAACAGCAATACAGTTCATAAATTTCACATCCTAAACTCAGACACTGAATTAAACAGACAGTAAATACAGTGCACTATATAGTAAATTGTAATATCAGAAACAGCCCTATAAGGAATTCAGCCATTTAGAATGTTAGAAAAACTTGTACCTTTCCTACTGTGATATGACAAAATGTCTGCGGTGAAACTGCCTATTATGGTCTCTACACTGCAATACAAAAGCTTCAATAAAAAAATTAACTAGTCAAATGGAGAAACCAGATTTCTATGATTAAAACAAGAACAAAAAAAACAGTGTTCTTACTTTAAGTATCCCCGTCTTGCACTCCAATGGCATCTCCTTGTATCCTTTTTGTTCTAGTTCCCACGCCCATGTTGTGTTAAAATCTTGGCATACCTGCAAAGTAAATAATAAATAAGACGTGTAATCACCAAATAAATGGATTCAGTAGGATATAATTATTTGTGTTCATGTCAAATTTTTTCCATGTTATTGACGCAGTGCTGGTGCATATTATATACAGGTGGACACATTTACTGTGGTTAAATTTGTAACTTTTCTGGCTGAAAAATCAAAGAGGTTATTGAACCTTATGCAAGATTAACATCTTTACATCTTCATTATTTCAGCAAATACACTGTCAATGAGGTTAGCATTAGTATTTATAAAAGTTGATGAGTAAAGCAAAGCCAAAAGATAGGTACTTGAACTATTTTATTACCAGTGTCACTATTACACAGACTGTGTAAGCTCAGCTCACTGCGTTAACATATGTGCCTTTTTTGTCAAGTTATAAAACTTTCATTGAAACTTATAGTAGAATCCTACATTTATAATTTTGTATATAAATGAGTAAATCAACAACAATAATTTCCTCCCCCACTACTGGATCACAGAGAGTTGCTCTGAAACACATGCTGTAGTTCATCTGTTGCTAAATTCATAAAAGAAAAAACCTTTGATAAACCCACTGTTCACTCCCAGCTCAGCACTACAAAAAGCAAAGGTTACAGACTAGTAGGTGAACTTTGTAGAGCATTTTAACAGCAATGATATAGCAATGTGAGAACAGTCATAAATATGTATCCTGCCTATATGACTGATGATGAATTTTAGACCAGCAACAATCAGTTGGAAACCTTCATCTGCAACTAATTTGACAATAGAATAATTTTCAAAACATTTTTAAATAACAATATCAAAGTCTTGTCCTTTTTAACGTCTTCTCCACAGATAATAGTGATCTGAACGTATATGCATATTGTTTGTGGCCACCTTGGTGTGTGGGAATTCATAACAAGAATTTTTAAGTGGTGCAGGAGTTGGGCCCGGTGGAGCAGGAGTTGGACCTGGTGGAGCAGGAGTTGGGCCCGGTGGTGCAGGAGTAGGTTTTTTTTGACATTTTACAGACAAAACAATTTTTTGGAAACCACTGACAATAAAAATCATGATTAGTTGCAGCCAGAATTCAAAAGGTACCAAATGTTACCAAAAAAAACATTAGAAAGCATCATTAAAAACAATGAGAATCTGTTGCCAATATAGGCTAAATGTTTTTTAATAGGTTGCAACTGTTTAATAAAAATCTAAACAGCTAGTTAAGCAGTTACCTTTACTAAATACTTCTCCCATCTGTCTGCTGACACTGACTTGCCAATCTTCCTCAGCAACTTGATGTGAAGATCAACCAGCAGCTTTGGGACTGAGGGAAGATTAGAGAGACAAAACAGTTTCTAAAACCAATTTCATGTAGACATAAATTGGCATCTGTCAAGCGTAGTTTGCAAGAGACATACAGGAAGTAACACTGTGTGAGATCAGGTTTGTCTCATGTTTGGCTCCATTTTTTACTATTAACTGAAGCACAAGCAGAACGTACATGGTACAATTGTTTGGCCACCCCTGGGCAAATACCATATTTTGCTGAATTTCTCTGTTCAGGCCACTTCTTTCCAAAGTGACTCTGGCTTATTTAAATGCTGCACTGCAGCTACTCTATTTCGGACTGTGTGATAGGGAAGCAGAAGCTAAGAATTCCTTCTCATAAATGTGTAGACTGTTTGTGCATCAATGTTGCACAGAGCAACAGAGCACCAGCTCTCCAGTGCCAACCAAACTTTTCTGAAGTTCTCTTTGAAGTCATACAAAGGTTTTACTTTGCCTTTCTGCAGAAGATATTGTTTTGCATAATTTCCTGCATAATTCCCTTTACCTTCTATTTTTTAATAACAAGGAAAATATCAAGATGAAATCTTTATAATATTTATATAACCTTATATAACCTCAATTAGATTAATTTTCAGATCTTCGGTCAGCAGCTTAGAGTTAATAGTATTGGTTTTCTATAATTTTGTACTAGTTGTTTAGTGGTGTTCAAACTTTTAATTTTCAGCAAGCTTAAACATGCCACTCATGATATTTAACAAATAACAGATAAAAAAAACTGCATATTTTCATAAAATTTAAAATTTAAGAAAACATATCATTAGTATTTAAAAACAAGTTTGTATGGCCTTTTTTTCAAGTTTGCAGACATACTGCTCTGCTCAGTTCAAGTTTCTTCAACTTCAGAAAACCAAAAAATCCAGACTTGAGTCAAATCTTTTATCTTCTAATCTGGTTTGATGAATGAAGATGCAATTTCTTAAATCACAATATGATATTTTTGCACCCGCAAACACAGCCCCATATCCACAACAGAACAACTGGTGTGTGTGTAAAACACTCCTCGTATGATGAAGGGAATCAAAGCTTAATCCACTTGCTGATGATTCGCAGCTTTAAATCAATATTTAATGCGTGAATGAAAATGGCTCAGGTGTCATCATGTGACATAAATCTGAACTCTCTCTTATCTAATAAGTGGTCGTACATGGATCAAGATGAAGAAGACCACCCGCATCTGATGATGCCAATACGTGACTACCTGTAACCACACGACCACCTGCAGCTGAAAGTGCCATATGATTAATACATTTGAGCTAAAATTAATTCTACTACATAATCTCACTTATGTACCATACACTTGTGTAACATTAACAGTTAATAAATTCTAAACAATAACATTTTAATGTAGCAACATAAAAAGGATAGAAATTAACCTACTAAGTTGATATTTTAAACTCAACACACACACAAAAAAAACATTAACACAGTACATCATTCATTTTTAAATTGTGTGCATTTAGATTTATAGTAAGCTCTGCAAAAAGTTATGAATGTCTCTAATATGGCTTTATGGAAATAAAGCTGAACTAAATAATATATCAAAAGAAATTAATTGATTGGAAACTGAGATCAGCTTCTGATGCGGTTGTTGGGTTATTTGGTATATGTATTAAAGTAAAAGTAAATAAATAAATTTGGTTCTGTTTTTTAATCAGTAATCAATAAACGACCAGCTATAGGTCTCCATATTTAAAACACCGTACCGACACTTTTCAAGTTCGGATCACAACGGCCCACAAAAAGCAAAAGATGGTCAAAAACACGGACCATGCTGGACACAGCGACGTTATTAGTGAGTTAATCTGAACGGAGCAGATGTCAGCATGAGGTGAAAATTGTTGACACTCGACTGCGTGAAGCAACGCAACTAATAACTGTCAAGTCAACCACCATAAGCAGCACAAACGGAAGTTAAGACGCTGTGACTGAACTGACACTTAAATCAAAATTATCCTTCGGACTACACATGCCAAGAAATGCGTGAAATGAAAACATTTATGTATATAAACGTTACAAAGTAAGAGCGGGGTCATACATGCATATTTTTTCACCAACAGAATGGCGTTTTAATTAACAAAATAACTTATTTTGAAACCTTGGACCGGAAGTCCCTGTTGTTACACATGACTTGACGATGGCTGAGCGACACACTACATGACAAAATATTTTAACTGTAAATAAAAGTGCACACTTTCATGCCTGTTTCACGCAACGACACGTTCACCGAAAACTCATCAAAGTCCACGATATGTTGCATGAACTATTGTCGTCTTCACTGCCTCACAAACACTATTATAGCCACACATTTGTGTCTGTGTTGTGTTACGAGTAACATTACAGCGGCAGATAAAGGCAGCTTGGAAAAAATTAAGCCCAATTCAAAAGCTAAAAAGTGAGAAAAAGCCTCGACTAATTCGGCAAGTTTACACTTGGATATTCACTAAATTATGCATAGGCACATTTTCCACTTCGAACAACAGCTCGAAGATGCCGTAAACTTGTGTTTAAGTAAACAAGACGGTTAGAAAACCACACAATAACACACAACTAGCTAACATAGCTGCTAGCCTGTTAGCACGGTACCATTATCATTAATGCAACGGTGAAGTCTCTCCTCCCCATAAAGACCTGGATGTTTTTCTGCCCTACCTGAAGATGTGTCCTGCAAATATCTCTCCAGCTGAGGGAAAGTGAGCTCCGGCAAGTCCAACAATGCTCCGTACCGCTCTAGGAAGGAGCAAATCACGGCGTAATTTGGACACAAACCAGGGGAAGAACTCGCCGTTGCCGCCGAAGCAGCCATCTTTTCCACACCAGTGTCAAGCCAGCCGGAATTAAATTAACTACTTCCGGTTTTACCAAAATAAAACAGGGACGGAAACCATGTTTTCAATCCTCAAGTCACAGAACTGTTCATTTAATTTATTCAGTGGTGGGTAGAAGAAGTAGTTTGGGCGTGTGCTTATCAAGCTGGAAGCAAGTGAAAGATAAATGTCAAAAGCCCGCACCACGTTCTTGTATTCACTTTACTTTTGTGACTTATTTTTCAGAATATTTCATCACTTGGATTATAATTATTTATGCAACTGGTAAAGTATAATTTTAATTATTTCAATTGCAGCTCCATAGACGATGACATATGAATGAATGGGAATGAATGTCATAGTCTTATATCTGGATCTATAACATTACATGGACTATATGTTTGTCTTTTAGATAATTAAAATGTAGTGGTGTAAAACATAGGTGAAGTCAAACTTAATTATGTCTGTGAAGATTCTCAGTCATCCAGGTAAAGTTGTCTGAAGATTGAGTCATGGCAACTGGACAATCTTCAGTCAAACTTGATTACTTTATGACTTAAAATATGATATAACCTATTAAACTCATATTTACCAGCTTATTAACCACATCACTAAACTCAGAATTTGCATTTGAAGAAAATGTAGATGTGGCAACTGACCCTATAGACACAGCTGTCACAGGGAACATCATCCATTAAATACTGTATAATAATCACAGCCATTTAATCTTGTAATTAATGTACTGTAGTACTGTTTTTGTTGTTGATGTATTCATTTTTACTATTTAAGACTGAGTCACTCAAGATAAAACTCACAATGCTAACTTGACACAGTACATATTTATATTTATACTTTTCATGCAGTCAGTCAGTGCATGGACAGACTATGAGAAAATGGGCCACTTGGAACAAAAATGTCCCCCACCTGTGCAACAGAGGACCCTCAGTCTGAAAAGAAACACAAAGTGACTACAAATGGGGCTATCACATAATTTTTTTCTTTTGCAATTTCTTTCCGTCCCATTTTGTGTATTTTTTAGTTATTATTGCTCACTTTTCCCTTTTTGGTCATTTTTAAACAGCTTGTGGTAATTTGGTCTATTTTTGGTAGACTAGTCACATTTCTGACAGTCGAACCACCTGTGCGAGTGGCTGTGTTCAGTCCATGTATCAGTCTTGTACTCATACGCACCCACCAGACACATTTTTAACAAACCAAGTGGGAAAAGTGCTACACCACCAGCAGAGGTCAGTATTAACAGAATCCACCCTTAAAGCATCTTTGCTTTCTGGGTGTTATATTTGGTTCAAAAAGCAAGTAACAAAGACTTGTTCAGTCATATTATTTTAATCCATTCAAGATCACCTCAAAAAGATTATGTCCAAACTGACAAACTGTGTGTGTTTTTTGTGACCCAGAGGTCTTTACGTTGGTGGTAGCCAGATGTAGAGCAATCATATTTTCAATTTAAAACAATTAAAGGTCATTTTTGTGACGAGAGGCTGATTGTGAGCAATGGTGGAAGGAGTAGCAACTACTACTCTCTAGTAAAATATGAAAGATATATCAAAAACATATTTAAAGTACTATTAAAAGTCTTTTTATAGTCATTATATGTGTAAAAAAATGTATTTTTGCTTAATGTTATTAGTTGGGCAAAAAAATGAATGTAAACATAAAATGTAAAGAAGCCACCTGGTGCTTTTGGAAATTGCCATGGACATTCTTTTGTATTTTAAAGACTAAAACATTAGTCAAAAAAAATCAACATAAAAAAAACACACTGCACAATAAAAAAACAATGTGGTTTTAATGGTTTTAACTCAAACAATGGTTCTGGAAAAAAAAAAGAAAAAGATATGATCAACTTAAAAGCTGTCCATTTCCAAATCCAGCTCATATGGGGCAACAACAACAGTAATACTAACTTGGTGTCAAACTTGATAATGACGGTCTCATTTTCACTACTTAGCTGCTGAAGGTTCAACTGTGTTCTCCAGAAAGTCTCCATCTGAGTCTGCTTTTGGTGCTTAACTGATAGCTTGTTCATCACAACCACCAACACTTTTCACATAGGCATTTGATACACCGTAATAAAAATTATCTTTATAAAACTGTAACCTGACAAGTCGATGTCGTCCAGGTCAGAGTTACACAAAAATTGCTGTAGAGTGGAAACTTGTTTTAAGTCTATCCAGAAGTGTCATAATTATGTCATAATTAAAAGGAAGTCTTGTTTGTTTCATGTAAGCTATCTTTATTTCACATTTATTTGTACACAATAAATACAGTTAAAACATCTGATGGTGTGTAAATATAATGCTCCACAGCCTCTGCAGAGCTTACATTGTAAAACGTGGGCAGTTTGTCACTGAATTTCAGATTCAGTCTTAATGTGGAACCAGTAGCAAGGTAAAAACTTCTCTGTTGTGAAACTAGACTTCAGTTTGACGATTATCTTTTTTTTTTTTTAATACAACAGGGTAAATGCAAACTTCAAAAATAAGTTTGAGGTCATTCAGATCTCAAGGAGATCAACGAGAACACAGCACCATGGCTGACAGATATCTCTTTTCCTCTGATCAGTTTAAACTACAGTTTAATAGGTTTTTATCCTAATTCTAAAAAACAAAACATAAGGGAAAAAAACTGTCAACTATCATTTGTACAGATATTTATCTCCATGCTCTCTGAAAACTATCTTTAAAAAACAATCAATGATCAAAACATCATTTCTCAACCTCAATCAAAGACACTACAATGGCTATTTAAGGCTAAATAACGCGAGGCGATAAAAGTATTCATACCAATATAGCTGGTAAACAAAACATCAAACAAGAAATATTGAACAATGTAGCATCCACAATACTGAAAAGTAATAAGAAGACATCAAAAAGTGCTTCACTATGACAGTATAGATATTAAATTGGACAGCTAGCAGCTCAGGATGGATTCCTCCTTAAAAATAAAGGCATGTTTAAACACATTACCTCAGTGTAAACTGTCACCCACTTCAACCTTCTCCTCTACAAATCAATGCTCTCACCAGCAACAAACCTTTCTGGCATCACGAGTGTCATAACAACATTTCTAGATCTTTACAACATAAGAGAAAAAAGTTAAACTATGAATGTATGCACTACGTTTGTCCCTTAAACGTTTAGAAAGTTCTTAGCATTTGGTGCAAAGAAAACTAAAAATAAGAAGCAGGGTCTAAAACTAACCATAAAAGGTAAAGGATCCATTATTCTGATCAAACCTTTCCAGGAGATTCTCCCTACTGACATAACAATCACTAACTAAAATTGCCACTTTCCCTTGTTTATGTAACTGTGTGCAGTTACAGTACACGCGCTCAAGGGGAGGACCAGCCTCGCCCCGTTGCTGAAGTTTTGACAAAGTGTGGAGACAACCAGACTTTTGGTTTGTGTTGGCATGTTAACAACATGCTGTGACGTCCTGACAAATAGAACTTTGTTGCATAGACTTAATCGAATTGTAAAAACTCTGAACAGCTTAATATCAGTTAATGAAAATGACAGAAAGAGCCACACGGTAAGTGTTACAGCAAGTCATACTTGGTGGATAATGGGATTCGCAATACGGTTAAAAATCATTAATATATTAATAATAATATTTTCTGATATTGGTGGTATGTATGGAAGAAAGCAAAAGAATGAAAACATTTTCATTGTACAGATGGTTTTGAAGAGATACATATCTTGTTATATTATCTGTGAAATATCCAAATTTCCCATTTATCAAGTGATGCCACTGGTTGTTGTGACAGTCTAGGTTATTTAAGGGAAGCCTTTACCTATTTTGAAATGATGCTTATTTGCCTTCTTCCTGAGCATTAGATAAAAAGAGACCACTCTCATTTTCAAACAGGAAACAGAAGATGAAACCTCTGTAAACAATTACTTTGTGAAAAACTATCTGATGTAATTTATTTAATCTTTAGCTGTCTTGCTAACTTCAGCATCCTTCAGTCCTCTCTGTCCTGCTATTATACTAATGTGAACTTGTCTCTTCTGTTGAGCTGCAACATTTAGTCAAACATTTTTTTTGTTTGTCTGCTTGGATCCTGTTCAGCCAACTCAACACAACAGGCAACATTTAGCATTAGCAAGTGTGACAACAGCCAAAAAATCATAGTGTATATGAATGAGATTGAAATTCTCATCAGTAGCAGATATCAACACACAGGGCTGATGGTTGTGGTCTCTTCAGACCGCAGTGCCAGACAGTGACACTCCCCCACAGACACAGAGGAAGTGCTACAACCTCAAGACCCACACAGTCTGCGCAGACATGAAATTATTTATCATATATCTTCGCAAGAAATGGAAGTAGTAATTTCCAAAACACCATACTGCATCTTTATAATTGTTATATCCAGAATTAGTCACTATAATGTAAAATTTAATGTAATGTTTGTCTATCCATTACTTCCATTAACATGATTTACTGTAATTTTAGACATTGCCTGTACCTTTGTGTATAAAAGTGTGACAGCTCAAGTAATAGCAAAGAACAGAAACATAATTTGAGACCTTTAGTCAATATTCAATAGGTTTTTTTCCAGGACTGAAAAACATTATTGTCTAATTAAGTAGAAAATATGGAACAGGGGAATTTACCTCTTATTAAAAATGACAATATTTAGCAGTTTAAATCACCTACAAGACAATAATGAGGTAAGGAAGTTTGAGAAATGTGAAAACTGAACAGAGAAAAAATTCAACAAGTATATTAAGAGAAAGGCACAATTTTCCTCCACAGCACATTAACCCTACTAGGTGTTGTGTGAATGGACAAGAGGTTAGCGTGTAGGGCATCTCCCAACCCTGCAAGGGTTTCTTCAGGATTCCTTTGGGAGTGTGTTTAGAGGCACAAACCCACCGAGTCTCAGCCGGTTTCAACAGAGTTGCTGTCGCTGCCAACACCAGGGGACCGCTTTCACACCAGCGTGATCTCTACCTCCTCCCGCCGCTTCACCTGCCCACGGGGGTGCTGCTTTGGGGGTGGAGGAGCAGCACGGACCTGGAAACATGAATGGTTCAATTAAATATAGTCAGAAATGTTTGCACTTTGTTTTTGTTGGTATGTAAATGATTTGTTACAGAATGAGTGGATTCTATTTTATGTAAATACTATATTGGCTCAAATATTCCATAAAGCTGCTTTTGAGGAAAAAAAGACTTTTTGAGGCAAGGAAATACTTTAACTACATAAAACCCACATTTGTGTATCTTGTCATTCACATCATGTCAGTCACAGACTCGCATCCTTTTTAATCAAGAAATATGCATTTACTTACAGGTCGAATGGTAGCAGATCCACTTTCTGGGTATTTTGGGGGTTGAGGAGAGCCTTGGACTGGACCTGGAGAACATACAGATTATCACTAACAATTTATTTAGATACTTCTTCCATCTGAAACTGATTCACAACAGCTTTCATTATGTTTAAAACATCACAGTCTGGCTGCTTTAATACAGACAAACCAGCAAATCTTACTCTGAAAGGGACTTTTATGTGGAGCTGGTGGCAGCCTGTGATGTCCGTTGTGATAGGATGGCGGCCGGCCAATAGGAGAGGCTGTAGCACTGCGGGGACTTGACTGAGGAGAGGACATGGTGGGTGTATGAAGTGGGCTGCTGTGGAGAGGTCCCGGCTGGAAGGGACTACGGGGGGATCGGTCACAGTGGGTCATGGTAGAGGGCGACACCTTGAAAAGAGCAGGCAAGAAAGATTAATTTACACAGTTACAATGGTCAACTTTGGTTTCAGAAACAGCACAAAATATCAGCACACAGTGTTCTCTTTTGGCTTATGCAACCCAAATCTCACAAAACATGCAGTTTTAGCAACAAATCAAACATTTTTTTCCAACACTTTATATAAATGAATTTAATTAATACTGTAGGTGCAGCCACACTAACCAAGCTTTGTATTATGTAGAGATTGTACTGAGTTACTGTAGCTAGTGGAAAAAAGTCATGACATTATATTACATACAATAATTGTATGTGGGAATCAACATACCTGTGCACTACCATCTCTTTGTCCATCTCCATTCTCGCTGGCACTGGTGAGATCCTCCACAAGAACGGCAGGGAAGACGCCAACAACACCATTAAACTCTCCTTCCCAGAAACCATCATCCTCGTGGGTCTCTCTGCTCAGGATGCGGATGATGGCACCTTCTGGAAACGACAGCTCTTCATCCGTTTGTCCCGCATAGTCGTACAAGGCCTTCGCAAATGACACTGAAATAAAATGGGGGGAGTTCAGACACTGTGCTCCTCCTTTCCTACATCTCTCTGTTCATCAGTGTCAAAGTTAATTATGTTAACATATTGATACTGACACTGATACCAGCTGCACTGTCAAGCTCCATCAATCCGTCTGTAACATTAGCTTAGCTACTCTTACTAGCTTGGCTCCTTACACACGGTTACTCATTAAGAACATCTTTGAAGATTTGGGTGCTTTGATACTGACAGTTATTCACAGACAAGTCCGTTGTCAGTGGGTTTGTGATATACTGTAGCATTGGTTAACTTTTCTTGCTTCTCTATAAACCCTTGATGTTTTTGCCTCAACCCTGTGGTTACATTTCGCATGCCTGACTAGGCATGTACAGAGTGGGAAGGAAGATGCCAAGATGACTGACAGGAGTGAGATGCTTTACTTAAGTAATCAAACAAATTTTTTTTATTTTGATAAGTGTAATGTTTTTTCACTGCTTCATTAGCCTATGATATTTTGCCACAGTCAAGGTAATTATTGGGAAAAACTGCGGAGAAGCTGTTATGGTCTAGTTAGTCAATCGTGGATGAAGTAGTACTCTTTGACAGGTAAAACATTTTTTAGCTCTGGATTCTCATCACCTGACAATTCCTTATATAAATTCCTTAACTGCTTTACCAATCCTTATAAGTTAATCATGTTCAGAGACTAATGATAAGGTCCAATAAGTGGTAGTATTTACCACTTACCCAGGGGTGGACAAACCTGTGCATACAACTGTAATAGCATTCATGTAATAGATACATTTAAACTGTTCCTCACCGCTGGAGTCTCCATTGACAGAGCCAGTCGGCAGCTCAGTTTCAGGTTCAGTGGAGTTACTGGAGGAATGGGAGCGGGCGTCCAGCGCAGCCAGAGACTGTAGCATACTCAGCAGGCTGTTGGAGGAAGGCAGCTGCAAATATTTCTCTGGAACGTAGCCTACCTGGCCACTGCGGTTCCTGGCCTGGAAAAGAAGAAAGTAAATACTGATGATTACTGGTGAAAGGTTCTTGGTGGGAAATCCAGAACAAGCTAAAAACCAAATTAAGCAGCACTGCTTAAGTCAGTAGTTGTAGTGTACCTTAACCCAGTCCTCCATGTCCCCATCATCAATGACCTCCAAGATTTCCTGCTCTTCGATAGTCAGCTCATCTGGCTGAGACGCCTGAAAACAAAAAAACAGATAAGTTTGTACAATATATTTTCTATTATCATTATTATTATTATTATCATTATTATAAGTAGTAGTAATTACATTTCTATACAAGTATACTGCAACAATGACTTCGTAAAAAACATAAACAATCAGATGCTGGTCAACTGAATACAGAAAATATGCACAGACAAACAGAAGAATTGTTTGTATTCTGTTGGTACCTTGTAGGAGTATAGCACTTTGCAGGTGAGGGGATAGTTTCTCAAGGTGCTAGATGGGCTGGAGCTGCTGTCATCCAACACTTCACCACTGTCCTCCATCTCCTCCTCATCCTCTTGCTCCAAATCTGCAGTGCCCTACAGTGGAATGGCATTACTTAAGGTGACAGAATTGGACATAGCAAAATGCGCAACACCAACAGATTTATACCTAAATTAAAATGATTTTAATCTGTAATCTTATAGCTAAAACAGCCTTTAGTGAATTTTATGACTAACTAGCATGCTGCTTTCTCACATTTTATGCACACTGCAATGTTATTTATGAATGATTGATTTGTGAGTCTTACAGAGAGCGTAGGATCATGGGTACTGAGGTTGTTCCAGCGTTCATTCTCCAGCTCCTCCATCACCTGGTTCATGGCGCTCTTGAGCCAAGTTTCAACAGCAACTCCTGCCTGCCTCAGCAAGTCCAGACGAGCCTCTGCTTTCACCTTCACAGTCTGCCATTAAAAACAAATGAATAAATAAACAATGCTTACTGATATATGCAGACTAGAAAATATGCAGCTCTACGCTAAATGAACACAACACTTTACCATACTCCAGTAATTAGACCCTAATGTATCACTTCAACTATTTAACCAGTAGGTGGCGTACTAGGACCACTTCAAGTAACAAGACACAGACTTAATAAACCTCAGAAATCATCTACTTCCTTAATAAACACAAACACAAACAACCTCTGCCCTGCGAAGACTCTGTCTGGCCACGTCCATCTTGGTTTCCAGCTCACTGTTATTTTGTTCTGACAGCTCCTGGGTTCCATATTCTTCCAGAGCCTAAAATCAAAGAGAAGGGAAATAAATACACATCAGCTGTCTAACAGTTACAAGTATGATTCAAAATGGAAAAAAAAAAAACTACACGACAGGAATTTGTTAAACAATAAATCCCTTAATTGAAGACATGTGATTGAACATCAGTGGAGAAAGAGTGACTCATTTCCTGTTTTCTGGAAACAAATTGTTCTGCAATAATGTAAAAACGTTACATATCTTCACCACTTTACTCTCATGTTGATAAACTCTTAACCCGTCTTGCTGTATCATCTTTTCCTTCACACATAATGATTGTTAGTGATGATGTAACGACTTTATGATCTCCAGGTTTATTACTATCAAACTGACTTACCGTGTTGCTTAATAGTAAAGACCAAATTCCAGTGTAGTGCAAAGATATTTGTTCTTTAATACAGGTAGTACGACGTTATAGTAATATGATGACACTGTATTTTGTACATTCAGGTCAATAGGTCCTCTCCAACCTTCTACAGACTAAGGCAAACGAAGGGAGAGATGAGTGCAGGAGCCACATTTTGATCAAAAGGTCACACACCATCATGCAGGTAGAGTTTAATTGATAAGAGTTTTTGACATCTATTTCAATATTTTAAATATTTAAAAAAAAGAAAAATCCAACGACACATCAGTTTCTCGAACAAAAACACAAAATATAAAAAAGTGACAGTAATTGGCTGCTTCAAGTTGTATCTATGTGAAGTGTCTGACTAAGTATCTGACCAGCCTGTGAGTTGTGATGTATGTGTAATATACAGTAAACTGTATGTTCTTCTGGTTTGCATATTAAAGTAACATGCAAACATGTTTTTTTTGGTGCATATTTATATTAACATTAATGTTCATAACTGTATTACTATTTACTATTATTTTATTATTCCGTGCTTCTGTGTTGCATGTTTGAATTGTTACCTGAAAATGTAGTTTAATGTCCTATATGTTTTTTTTTTAAGTAACATTAATATTCTATTCTCAGATTTAGTTAGATTTTTGATTTGATCTTTCCATAAGAAAAACTTAATTACAGCAGTGTTTACTAATAAACACCTATAAATACCAGTAATGAAAAAAATAAACAGATAAAGACTGTGACATGGTTAACTGTAACCCTCCTGACACCCGCCTATGATATTATCTTATCATTCAATTGGTTTCTCACCCTCTGTGTGTGGATGATACTCTTGTACTCTCGGGCGACGCGGCTCGCCCATTTCCTTGCCTCCTTATCCAGGCTGTGCTCCTCCGCCGTTCCACTCTCTCTCTGCAGCTGTATCACCTACAAACACGCAGAGAGAAGACACCGGTTTATGGCTAACAAATTTCACAACATCTTAAATATATTAGAGACAGAGATTGCCTAAAATTTCTATTTGACAGGCAATAAATTACTAATTCTAAGTCAAAGAAATAAACACCCCTTTTCTGTAAATGACTTCACAAACAACAACAATCATCTTTGAGAAGAAATACAAAATATGTTTTTCTTAATGCACCTTTAATCAATGCTATGGCTTTGAAAAGGTCCTCATGGTTTCCCACATGTTAGTAAGCCACCAGTGCAAGTTACGTTTCTCATTTCTGTTAACATTAATGTGGCAACTTCCTCTTTACAAATTACATGGGACAAGCATAAAAGTGCATCATTATATGAAAGACATTATGTACACAGGAGTGGAACCTGAATACAGCATTTATCTCAGCATCAGCACCATTGAAAATATTTGAATATTTGGACAAATAAGCTTTTCAGGAACTAACGCAAACAGCCACACTCAAGTGTCTGTGCATGTTGCTGGTTTAGTATACCAGCTAAAACAGGAACATGCAAGGGTTGTAAGAGTTTCCCAGAGAGAACCTATGCAATCTGTATTAATTGATTTTTGAGACATTATTTTATTACTTAACTTACTTAATATGAGGAACATGTCAATACACTTTTAAGAAACATGCAGAAATCTTTAACTGGAGTTGTGTTTCCAACCAAATAAATGTCTAAATGAGTTAAGAGGTTTCCACATGACAACAGCTGTGTGTGTATTTGTGTCTGTGTATATGGAGGGAAAGGCTGGGGTGGGGAGGGTCAGCGCACTCTGATGAGGCACACTCACAATGCCTCCTTTTCACAGATGGGCCGTTCACAGGCCCTGGCCTACCTTCTGCCCCTCCCTCCCAGTTCAGCTCTATTCCTTACCGGATCCCTCTGTCTGGTGCAAGTGGTATGGGAGGGGGTGGGGGGTGGAGGGCGGCTAGGCTCTCCACCATCAATGTTTTCTTTAGAAACAGACTTCTGCTTGTTTGACTTCCAATGAAAACAACACCAGCATTTTCAGTTTGAACAAATTGTCCAGTGTTGTCCAGTGGAGCAGAGAAGCAGTGCACAAGAGAAAAGGACGTGTAGATCTGGGCAATGGACTACTATGGCTTATGGCTAAAAATGTATGTCTGACATGGATTTTATTATATCACATTATATCTAAGAACAGGAGACAGCAAATAACAAGCAGATATAAATACCAGGGGAATCTTCAAGGCTGGTAACAAAATATTTGTGGAGTTATAGAGGGAAAAAATGCAATTAATTACCAGTATCTGTGGAAATATATTTCATTACACAGTGAGACGCTAAAAGCTTTACAAACAGGTGTGGAAAAGTGAAGTGCAGACCAGACTGAATTGATTGATGTATTGCCCAAAGATTGGATGGGATTTGCTGATGTGCACAGACTGCTGTATGATGCAAACACACAAAACCCAACTTTTACAGCACCATATATTTAATCAACACAGCTGGGAGAGCAGACTTTGATAAGCCGACAGCAGGCAATTCAAACTAAAAACACCACTGCATTTTAAAAAAGAACAAGAGGCTATTTTGGTGCTGCTTCAGGTACCAGAAACAGAAACAATAATACACAACCTAGGTGTGTAGTGGAGCCACAAATTTGAAGACTCAATAGTCTACACAGTTTATAATACAATGAATAAAGATTTCTTTTAAACTCTTATTACTTTAGTTGTACTAATGCAAACATGCATATGTTTAAATGGCCGCTGGGCTGAAGCGGTAACATCACTGTGCTAAAGCAGCGCTAATGTTGGTCTGGATGTGGCTTCACTGTATATGAGCCACCCATAATAATATAATGTAGTCAACTCTTCCAGAAAATGATTCAAATAAGAGCAAATACTGTGTGTTTGCACATGGTCAAAGTTCAGTCTTGCTGTGCATGATGTCACTACTTCGAGATTTTAGTGATGCTGCCTGTTCAATGGTCTCTTTGCTGAGACCGACTGCAAGTCTAAATAATGTTTAAACACAAACAAGGCAGTATATTCAACCTAAAACTCCACATTCAGTACCAGCCAAAAGATGGGACACGCCTTCTAATTCAACAGTTTCTTATTTTCTACATTGAAATAAATAGTAAACAATAAAAAAGCCTGGAGAAAATAAATGTTTTGATATTTTAGATTCTTGAACTTTGCTAATATTTGCCTTTATGATTGTTCTAACACTACTGGTAAAATCTTGGCATGATTTTTAATTAACAGGCATCTCCTCAAAGTGTAACTGGGAGAATTCCTGCCTTATTGATGAGGTAATGGTGGTCCAATGTGGGTATGTCACTTTAATGAAGCTGTGCAGTAAGAAGAGGCAGATGTTAGACTTCTGTAAATGTAGACATGCAGTGTGTCTGAGCTGACCAGCTGTGATAAACACCAAAAATATTTACTCCAGGTGAACCTACATCCATATTTAAACAAAGGAAAACAAAACTAGAGGTTGGTGTTGTATTGTTCACATGTGACATTTCATGTATGAAGACATACAGTACATAGACAAAAACATTGAGAATTACCGTATCTGAGTCAATGGGCTGGTACAGGAAGTCCGGGGCTTGCTGAAATATTAGGTTCTTATGTACAAACAGCTGCTGGTGAAACTCCTGCAATACCTACATGTGTTTTAAAAGAAAGACGAGTCAGAAATTCTAAGTCAGAAATGATCAAGTATACCTGCCTTTAATACTTAATTACAGACTTTCATTAACAATTTTTTTCCCCATACAAACTTTTGCTTTTATTGCAACATGTTGCTCAGTGTTTTCTTTTTACTCTTTCAAAAACAAAGGCCTCATGGTTTTATGGCAAAGTATTATGACTAGCAGCAATCAGTGCAAAGCCGACAATGCTGAAGAGATGGGATTAATTAAAAACAATGATTTATATGGGCGGATCAATGTAACTTTATCTGTATAATTTCTGTTAACAAGAGAACCATCAGCATCCAGACACACAAATATTTATCTCCAGCTGCTAAAAGCTGAGAAAGCTGTGTGCATACAAATAACATGCCTTAATGTGAAAATTGTCATTGATTATGCCCAATATAGTTAATTTAGGCAGCATCATATGTATTCCATTACTCAGCAAGATTACATGTGGAATGAAAGCAGTATGCAGCTGGGAAACACAAACAAGTAAAGGAAAAACAGGTTTAGTACACAGCATAATTGTACGGTATGATTTTCAACACACTGAGTATATTAAAATTTTAGACACAATATATTGTATTATATTATTCTAACCATAACTTTAAATTACTTCTTAAATATTTGCTAGTCATCCGTATTACATTTATCCATATTTTATCATACAGAAACAGATACTCTACTTCAGATCAGCCGCTGTATATTTTTTCTGTTATATCAGTGAAAATGTCATCAGTGTCATATTGTGCCCAGATGCTCTCTAGATTAAGCAGGAACAGACATAACAAACAAATCTAAAACACAATATAAAAAATATGGCAGTATTAGTACATTAACTTTATCATTTCTGTTACCAATTATTTATTTTGTAACCATCTGCATTTCTCTTCAATATATCATATCAAGAACAGTAAGTTAGTTTTTTTTGTACACCTTTCTCACTCAGTATCATGATATCATATGACACTTTTTGTGTTTTCTCCAAAAATGTGTCAGATAATGAGGAAAAGATCTGATTGTTGTCAAGTATTAAAATTTAAATACTCCACACCCAGCCCTGCAATGTAGACCAATGAAAAAACTAATACCACAACATACCACGTACAGCAGTGAAATTAGAGTTAAAGAATGAGACACACACAAAAATACAACATTTTATAAAATAAGAGTTTCTGAGTAAGAAGCACCCCATTATTAAAAATTAGACATATTGATGGTTACTATTTAAAACGACACATCACACAAATTATCTGTTGTGTTGGGTAAACATGTTTTGAAATTTTTAAAAACTAATGTACCAAATGCTTCCATCTATAATGATTTGTTCAAATTCTGGCCTGAGCAGAAACAAAATGTATCTCCAGTGGGAGGTAAGATGACCTGAACAAACTAGACTAAAAAGAGGCCAACAAAGGTTTAGAAGTGTGTAATTGAGGAGCACTGGGGTAACTCAAACCATATTAATTAATTAGGAGTTGGGGATGCAGTAGAATCTAGCTCCTCCAACATTCACAAAAATGCTGATAGATTAACCCAATCACAATAGCTATAATAATGAAATTTCTTTAATGTATTCGGATGGCCTTCTCAGATTGCTACTGCCACAGAGCTGTTCTATCTGATGACGACTGGCCTCTTCAGTGTCAACATTTTGCTACACATGAATGATAAAGTGTGTAAATACAAAAAAATTAATTAAGAACACCAGTCTGGCGGATTTGAGTTTTGCAAAACAAAGGCATCTGCTATCAGATATGTTAACTCTAACACATCTGTTATAAAATCTTTCATCTCACTATTTACTGGCAATCAGCAGTGTACCAAACAATAAGGTAGCCGCTTTATGGTTTTTGCTGATCTTTAACCAATTACAATGACAGACATTTTAATCAACAAACAGGTTTGAGGCTTGCTGCTAACAGTTATTTTTATTGATTAATCGTTAAATGATTTTCTCCATCAATCATCTGCCAGAAATTGCAGAAAACACCTGTCACATTCTTCCAGAGTCCTTTTTGACATCAATTGCTTGATTGTTCAGTCAACCATTTATAGCCCAAACATATTTATTTTACAATAACAGAAAGATAACCAGAGAAAACTAGCAAATTATTCCCGATAGGAAAGCTGCAAGAAGGGGGTTTGGACAATTAATCAGTTAATAAATTACTTTTGGAGACTTACCTCATTCGAGTTGTTCAAGAGCTGGTTGAAGGTGTTGTGGACAGTCTCATAGGTATCCAGTTCAGTCTGACACAGTGAGACCAGATAATCTTTTACCTGCTCATAGATTCTGCCATCTAAAAGCTACAAACACAGACAGAATAATGGTTTTAGGTTCTTGTACATATCTTTTTCCTACCATTCATCAAACTATTCGGATACACAGTATGTCCTCACCTTGATGCAGTCCATGAGGTCTGTGGTATAGTAGCGCTGCTGATGAGCATTAGCGGCTGCTAGTGTGAGAAGGTAGTCGTTTCTGGCATGGGTGGCTTTAGAGTTACATTCGCTCCTCTTGGCTTTAAGCTAAAATGCAAAGGTTCACACTGCTGAGTAACTGATGAACTAGAATGTCACTAAATCCACAGCAGTTTTTGGGATGTAAAAATCTCATACCTTTACGCTTGCTCTCTGAAGACTGGATCTGGACTGAAACAGACTTAGCTTGAACCTGAACAGAAGAGAACAGGCACTGTCTGACATTCTAAAAGTACTGAGTACAATATGGATTGATCCATTTTCATGTTGTTGTTTAATCTAATAAGGTCAGCAAAGTTAAATTAGTCAAACAAATTATTGAGAGGGGGGGGATCAAGTAGGCTAGCTGTTAAAAGAATTCTTAAAACAACAAAACTACTAAAAGACACAAGACTAGCAAAATGGTAAAAGATGTAGTAAAGCGTCCTCACAAGTATAGCAAGACAAATGTGTGTATGTGTGTGAGGAAAGAAGTATTTGTAGTGTTGGAATAATGCCAATCCAGACAGCAAAGCCAACAGCAAAACGTCACTGAGCAGTGTCTTGGCTGTACAATAAACTTTCCTGATTTGCAGAAAAATGTCTGCAATGTGGCGACTCAAAGTGCCAGCTGTTCATGTTGTGCAAGTGTTGAGAGTGAGAGAGAGAAGAGAAAAGACCCTCGAACAACAAGAGTCAAGTTTGTTGTTTGATGTGCTGTGACTAATGACTATTTTCACTGTTTAGCAGATTAATCTGCTGAACATTTTTTTAAAGCCCCACTGTAAATCTGAGTTAACGTTGTATTCTTACAGGGATGATTTGTGACATTCAAACTACCCTTGTGAAAAAGACGTATTTATTCAAGTACACTAATAATATATTCCAACTATAAATAAGTTTATTAACTAAATTTGAGTATATATATATGACACTTATATACAGAAATTAAGAATTTGTTTTATAAACTTTAACCGTTAGTAAAAAGGGTAAGTAGTCAATAGCCCTTGCCTCTTGCCTCAATTTTAGTCCCAAGAAGCGTTGAAAATGTTTACTTATAAGTGTACTACAAGTACCTTGCCATTAATATACTTACTACTGAATTAATTTTACTTGAGCTGTGAGTATTACTTAAGTATACTTGAAAAAAATAAACATTTAGTATACTTATGGTATAGAGGTTTTTAAATGGTGGTTTGTAATAGTTTTCAGTGCAGCAGAAAATGTGTTCAGCAGTTAAACATTTTAAAGAAGAGCATTTGCATGTTTATAAACTGGATTTTTCTGTGAGTAAGAAGGAGTACGTAGTGAATAGAGTACATAGTAACTGAAATGACTGAAAAAACATGAGACTAATTAGAATTCAAAGAGAATTGTTTGTTTTTCAGCTTGAAAATCATTGAAATAATATGACATATAAAATTGCTGCAATTATGTTTTTGGGATACTAGAATCACTGCTTCAGTTCACATTGTTTGCATAAGGTATTCGTTCCTAGGCACCAATGTGTCAACATTAGGCAAAAATCAACATCAAATATTTTAGCACTTTTTAAAATACAGTATATCTATTAAATGTCAATTAAAACCTTTAGGTAACATCTCCATTAATCTGACAAGAAACAAGGATTAGGTTCATACTTGGCGTCCAGTTCTGCCTTCTCCCTGACAGCCTGTGCCATCGCCTCAGCCTCCTGGTACTTCTTCCTGCTCTTGGACAGTTCCTTCACCGACTCCTGCAGTTCAGCTTGAACTACTGTCAGCTGTTCAATACACTGGTGACAGTAATGTGGAGAAAGAGAGAAAGTTACTTTTATGCAAATTATTAGTATTGCAGTGTAACATGTGACAAATATGCAAATGCTTCTTAGCCATATCTACAGAACACACAAGTATTAATAACATGAATGATACAGGAAATATAATGACATCTCCTAAAAGCGAGGCAACACTGTAAACTGGCTTTAGACCTTTACTGGGGGAACAAACTCACTCTAAATTACCGACACTGGGCTTATCATCAGCGATAAGCTCAACAGCTGTGACTCTGCCCTCAATTGACAAATCATTTACTGCACCTTATATCAGTATCACACTGGTTGTTTATATAAAACTACTACTGGAAATGATTTTGACATGACACTGACCAGAGGAAAAACGTCTTCACTGTCCCTCCAGAAAGTTGCGATATTGCAATTGCAAGTTTCGGAAAAAAAGTTTATTCAGACACTAAATTGAGGTTTATTCTCAATAAATGAATAATAAAACCGATGCAACTGCTAAAAACATCAAACCTGTCCAATTAACAGACATATTTTTCTGTCCAATGTCTAAAATCACTATTTAGTTTAGAGTCAAGTCAATGCACTGGTTATTATTACATCATTGCAGATATCAACCTATACTGTACGTGAGCTGATATATTTGTGTGGATACAATTAGAAATCCAAACTTATCTAAAAGGTTATATATATGCAGCTCTAGTACAGAAATGTCAGCATCATGTTTCGAACCCACTTTGTTTGACCTTCAATCACATTCAAATAACTATCACTATTGAAAACATAACAAAAGACTTACACAGTTTGTGTGAGCACATGACAATTGTAGGATTGACCTACATTACCTTTCTTAGCTGCTGCTCCTTCTGCACTCTGGCCGTTTTGGCTGGATCGGCTACCTGGAGTTTGTAGTTATCACATGCACCGATTCTAGATTGGGTGACCTTAACTGTGCCCTCCAAATAGGCCCTCCATACACAATACATATTCCTAAACCAATCAAACAGAATTACATACTTGTTGTTTCACACAGCTCAAAAATCACATTTTAACACTGACAATAGTTTACTGCAATAATTTAGGTGCATAGCCAAATGAAGTAAGTAAAACTCCATAACTTTAGAATTAGAGCAACAAAAACAATAATATTACAGTCCCAATTAATGCCTCTGACATCTCAGTTTTATGTGACAATAATTCTGCTGAGGTTTCATTAACAGGTAGATCCCACATCAAAGCAAACCCTTCTAACTTCTCACAACGCCATGTGAAATGACAAGTCAGTGTTACCCCACATGACACGTGTATAGACCGAATGAGCAACGTGTAGGGATTATTATTCTCATGATTATTACTTACTTTATTAATTATTTGGTAAAAACTGTGAAAAATACATCACAAGGTGACATTATTAAATGTGTTGTTTCATGACAAATGTCCAATAAACTATGATGTAAAGAGAAGCAAATAACCTGACATCACAGACATTTTTAAAAGGAATAACATAATATATAATATATATAAATATTTTTTTTCACATTACTAAGTGACTATTCAACGAATCACAGTAACTATAAACATAATTATACATTAATCTGAACATAAAATTTAGAGGTCAGACCTGAGTAAAACAATCCTCCTTTTGGTAAAAGAACTTTACCTGTGGTCTGTTTGTTCTTCTGTCAGGCTCTCTGGCCATTCCCTCTTTAGATACTGATTTGCCAACTTCTGAAGGGCCTGGAAGAGAAGAGACAAAACAGATGACGAACTTTCACCCCGTGTTTCATCTTTACATGGATACACTTGAAGACTTTGGCTCCCAACCTTGTCCTTTAAACCACATTCGGAGCACACATTGGATAATTTGAATTATTTCCCATTCAGCACAACATTATAACCTCATAAATTAAATTCAAAGTTTTTTTTCTATTTATAGTCACTTACACTGCTAAAAGAATTCAGTGTGGTTCAACACTGCATGAACTTCAGCTGCTTAGCCTCTGACTAACCAGTAAATGTTTTTTTATGGTGACACAAGCTAATCTATTGAAGAAAAATGTCATTTATTTAGACCATATCCATCCCTGGAGCTATATTAGGTTCCTCAGGCAGCAGCAAGGTTTATCTCTGAAGATCCAAACTAGCAGGAAAGAAAATTTTGTATGTGAGAGAAATATACTTCTCTTGAAGGTGATCTGCAAGAAGACTCATAAATGGCTGAAAAGGCCGACAGAAGTGACTGCTGCTGGGGTTTGAATTAACATTACCAAAAGAGGCTTACCTGTGAGCTTGGGTGTTAGAGGGTGTTAGTTAGTTAAACTAGCAAACTTTTCTGAATTACTGAAATAAATCTGTTGCACTTTGCTTCTTCCTAATGGCAGAATTTGTTATTTGTTACTACAGATTCAAAAACACATGACGGTGAACTAAATAATAATTAACGTTTACAACTGATTTTAGAGCGGACAGCTATTGTGCAATGCATATATATAAGCTTTGTTGGTTGTGGAGAAGAGCAGCCTTGTATGAACTACGTCAAGAAAAGCTAATTCTCAGTCAGAAATTATAAATCAGAAATATAATCAACTCACACTCACAAATAATATACAACTGTTTCCATTATGCTCAAGTTCGGCTATAGTGAGAACCAATTAAGATACAATCAAAACTGAACACAGGTCAGATGCTGGCCCAAGTGGACAGATAAGTCTAGAGAAATTAAATATGTGGGAGAAAAGGCTTTATTTAGTTGTTGAAGTTCCACTTCACATTATAAATACCACTTTTTATATATTTTGTGAAATAGCTCAAGTGATTTGTTCTTTGGCCTCCAACAAGTGCCCTTTAAGGAAATTGGTCCATCTATCCTTCCTCTGTCCACTGTGAAAAGACAAGCCTGGTATGCAGTCCCGAGGAAAGCTAGGCCATGGCTCATTGGTCTTGGTGCCAAAGTTTCAAAGCTGCTACAAACCCGGCCATTGTAGGATTTCTGATAGAAAGAGAATCAAACTGAGCTAGCATAGTGGACAGACCTGAATAGTGTGATGGGAACAAGGAGGAGGGATACGAGGACAGCAGAGGAAGAGCAGCACAGAGGAGGACATTTTATCAGACCATGTGATTTGAATAGCAATCGGCTAATGGCTAAAGCAGCTTGCAGGTGTAAGGGACCCAAAAAAGCACGTAAAGAGGAGATTTTTAAAAAAGAAGAAAAAGAGCAGGGTGTAACCAAAAGGAATGAAGTGTTCCAGAGACACTCTGACCCACTTTGATTCAACCATTGGCAGCGGGCATCTAATTGATCACTTAACAAGCAGGCAGCACAACCCTGACACACAGAACACCTTTGAAAATAACACGGCAAGCAATGAAGACTTCTCCTTATTTTAACACTAGTTTTCTATTAATCATTTTGCCAATAAAATGTTAGAAAATGAGCAAATGTTTTGGCATACTTGCTTGTAATTATCAATTAAGTTAATTTATTTTCTTGTGAACAATCTTGCCAGAGGCATGTTTCACTGTCCTAAAAATATGGCAACACATTAAAAATTTGTGTATGAATTTTCAAAAGCATTTCCATTGTTTATTCTTTTTAGTCAGCATATAAACCTGCAGATACCCACATGGAGGTTGTGGCTACCAGACACATGCTCACAATTTTCAATCGTCTGTGTAGCCAATGAGGAATTAGAGCACCCATCTAGTCCCTACCACCAAAACAAAAGACTAAACAGCCACTGTTTTTGATCTTGTTCTAATTCAACTGACAACAAAAGACTTAAATAGATTTCCTTAATATATGTTATGATTCACGTTTTTGTGTTTGTGTTTTACACATTGACCGTGCTGGATCAATGAAATATTTGTTTTTACAGACACTGTACCCAATATTATAGTACTTTTACTTCTCTTTCCTTGGTCTGAAGCAATGTAAATCTTTTGTGCAAGGTGAAGATTGCAATCAAGATTTTCAACAGCAAAAGTCACAAAAACAGTTTGCACTTTTAGTTTCTCTTTAATGAAGAACTACTGCAAAGCTTTAAAATCTATTTACATTTTTATAGTTTTTTTTCTATTGTGTATGATTATGTCCCTTTTATACATGCTGTTCTTAACAGAATTGGTAATTCATTCACCAATTCACATACATACACACCAGTGACAGTGGTGTTGCTCTGACACGGATCATAGTGCTGATGCTGTGACTGGTGGACAACCAATCTACCTCGTGAACCACATCCATCCATGTATTAAAGATGGCCCAGATCAGAGGGGTGTTTCACAATGAACGATTACATCCTTATATCAGTCTCACTAGGCATATTTTCAGGAAGTAGTGTTTTCTACCAGCGTTCTACATCAAAATACACTTGTCATTAAGAAGTAATTTATGTGATTTATAAATGTCATTGTGGAATTGTCTGTGTTAGAGTTGCTTTTAGATTTTGTTTTCAGTACAGATTTTGGACTCCCTTAAGATGCTTTTATAACATTTGTCAGTTACAATGTTTTCAGGAAATTATTCTTAAACTTATGAGTGCTTCAAAGATCATTTTATAATAATCAAAACCCTAAGATTATTTTGAGAGGTGAGACCACAGCCTGGTTAGTTCTCATGCTCAGCATCATCAGCCAGGACTGAAATACAAAGTCTTCTCAAGTTCCTTTTTGAGAGTTCCTCTTTACTGCAGCACTGTAAACCTGAAATATTTTGCAGTTCATGGAAACATTTTGAAATGGGCTGCAATTTTTGTGTACAAAGATATGACCACATATGACCAGGCCCTTCACAAATTTCACCATGGACCAGGCAAGTTCTGACAGCTTTTTTCCCTTAATAAATAAAATCATAATTTAAAAACTACATTTTGTATTTACTCGGATTATCTTGTTAATACAATCCATCTACACTGTTTATGATTTAACATAACTCCTATATATGTTTGTCAGTATTAGTCAGATACTTGCCTTGCCTGGACTTTCTGAAATAGACTGAACCTGGTTCAGTTCCTTTGGTTCTTTCATTCAACACTGACATTTCACAACAGGCCCTGCTTTTTTTTAAACTCTCCTTTATGAAACACCCCTCAGGACCAGAAGCAAATGAGCAAACAGATGTTACGTTAGCTGTATAACTACAGACATGCCTCCTCTTTTCACAGTGGTGGTAAACATTCCTCACAGAACTGCAAAACCTGAACAAAGTCTGAACACAGAGAGAAGAGATTTTCAGACAGCTGACTGACGTCTCCAGGAAGCTGCGGAGCAGAGGAAACAAGCCAGTGGATCACCATTTCACTCTGTTTCTGGCTACTATTAATGGGTTATCTGGCCACAAGAGAACTAAAAGCTTTCTTAGAGCCACAACCTCCATCCGCTGTCACATGGTGTCTTAAGGACAATTTTGTACAGAATAACTGTATTTTTAGCAAAAGAAATGACAAGACATAGCAGTGTTAATGTAAAAAAGCATCAGTAGCACTGTGGAGAGGAATTATATAAAGAAAACATTCAGATGTACTTACCTGGGCGTAGTCCCTCTCTACAGCTGCCCTCTTTTGGCTAAAGCTCCTAAAGAGGAGAAGAGTGAATATGAATGATAGCATATCTTAGAGTCACATGATTGGTAGGTACAGTTACAGGCCAGCAACAGACTATGTTTTTAATCTGCAATTCACACACCCAACTGTTTTCATGACCTGCCCCTAGGGTGTTGTTAAAGGATGATGCTGTTCCAACTGTATCTGGGTGGGTGGAGGAATCAGGAACATTATGGAAAGTTAAAATATGTACCTGAGATACTGTTTTGTATTTTATTGTATAACATGGCTCGTAAATGATGTTATAAATATTGACATTTGGTCTAAAGCTATAAAAATGATAATGCAGGCCTACAACTGCACTCAAATCAATTAGAAATTAAACTGCACTATAACATATATTTGCACTTTATTACCTTAAAAATCATATGATCTTGTATTAACATAGGTCCTGAATAATGTGATTCCCTGATGTGCAGGGGACCACATAAACAGGTACTGGAAACGCTGAAGCTGGAATCACACCAGCTACTGAATGCCACTCAAATATTTCAAGATTGGACAATTTTTCCACAATAAATGAATCAATACATGTATTTTTTTATTTGATTAATTAAGTTCCCTTTATTTAATTTCTGGACTTGTATTATTATTGAATTATGCATTATCTTACATTTATGCAGAAATAGAGAAAATAAGGGTTAACCAACTAGTATCACTGTATTAATAATTTTTAATGTTAAATCATATGTTGGCTTGTTTTATCTATTCAGTAATCCTAGAGAAGGGACTATGTGTTAAAACACATTTCCTTTTCCCAAAGACAGAATGACTGCAGCTCTCATGTTGGTTACAGTTTGATATTGTTCATGGGTCTGTTCCACCAAGAGGAAATGGGTTGAGCTGAATCTTTAAAAGCATAAAAGTCTGAGTTTAGACGTCACAAGACTAATACAGTTAAAGCAAAGTCTAGTAACGATGGTTGTGACCGGTTGTCTTAGTATTAATGTGTGTGTGTAATCATTTCTTTATTCAGTGTATCTCTGCATAGCAATAATGCCATCATTATGTTATTGTATATATTCAGTTTGTTGTTCACGTCAAGCTAATCCCAAAACAAAACCTCTAAATTTTCAATGAGTCAGCAAAAGAAAGTCCAGTCGTTTGTTTAAAATAATGATTTGATGTTTTTATTTTCCCTACCATTTCCCCTTATTGTTCTTTCTGCCTTCCCTTTCCTGTGATGCCTAATGCTGATATTTCTAATACCACACTATGTTCATACTGGGCAGACTGTCAGAAAGGAAAAATCATTCTCAAAGCTAAAACAGTTTTAAATTAACTGAGGTTGTTTTTGCCAATACAAGTTTCAGTACTTCCAAGTATTCCCTACTCCTTTTCTACTCCTAATGAATTTAGTATTCTTTTTGTTTTGCTAATGCTACTGTGGCTAGTGTACTTTTCTTATGGATTTCGGTCTGCATGTTCGTAAGATGTAAATGGTGCATTTGTAGAAACGTTTTGCTTGTTACAAACCAACAAACATTAGTGCAAATATTACTGACTTGTTTGGTGTGTGGGATATGTGGGTAACTATTGTTTTTTATACTCATATCCAACTGTCACAAGGTTAATTCATAACAAGAACAAGCTAAATTGCATGAATTCATGCAAAAGCCTAATTATAGAGGTCAGTGCCTTAGGAATAAACTTCACTAGAGTGAAATTAGAGTATATTATCATTGAGTCAATAAACATGTTGAGACTTGACAGTCATGCTCAACTCTGACTCTAAACAATCTGGTGTACTTCCTGGGAGCTTCCCTCTCTGCCTTTGCTCCCTTCCTTGTCCCCCTTGATTTAAAGATTCCCTCTCTTCCACAGACCCCCTCCCCTTTTCACTTCCTTTGTTTTTACATAAGAGTTTTTGCTGACAACCAGATGCAATTTTCAGTTTGCTGAATCATTTCTCCTCTAAGGTCAAGATCGACATTTGTGAATTCTTTACCAGTTGAGTTTCACATTGTTTCTGGCGGAGTAATGTTAACTGAGCCTCCCACGGTGAGCGATTAAGGGCAGTCAGAACATCTGGCAGCTCTCTCTGACTTTAACTTCCAGCTGTTTAGAGGTTTAGAGCTCTGAAACCAACCACAGACAGGAAGTGGGGAGCCAGTAGGCTGTCAATTTAACCTGACACTAAGACAAACAAAACCACAACCTTTGGCTTTGTAACCTTTAAAATGCCTACACATCTGAAGACGGTGCTAAAGCTGCCTGTGAATCTTCAAAACCTGTGTTTGCTTATCCCGGATGCTCAAATTCTAAAGACTAATCCACTCTCATTTTTGGAAATAGGTGACTGATAGCGTGTCTATAAGTTGGGAAACCTGTAAACAAAAAAAAACCAACAACAACCATATCTTAGCCAAGAAAATAAACCCCCAGTGAGTGGGTTAGCATTTCCTATAGAACTAGAGTATATAGCAAAAAACTTTTTTTGCATCACCTCACACCAAAAAGTGGCACTGGGAAATAACTCCCTATAGCAGCAGGTGGTGGTTGTCTGTTTTTGTCATACTGAGGACTGCATGTAGACAAACCGTAAATAAAGCAGTACTTGGCAGCGCATACTTACTATTTTCACACCACTTTCAATCACAACAGGCAGTTTATAGCTTCTTCAAATTTCATTCGTGAACGATGCAAAATCAGCTGAAAAGCTGCTGGTAGGTAGGTAGCGTGTCAACGTTGACACACTGCAAAAACTAGTTGAACAGATGACAGGCCTCCACATTACAATGTGTTTTTGCACAGACAGGAGCCACAAAGTCTATGAACTGATTCATCTGCTCCTACTGTTTGTGCTTCTTGGCCTGATATCTGCAGACAGCTGCCTAACTAGCATTAACACGCCAGGTATGTACAGACTGAGCAAAGCAGAATCCACACCTGTGGCTTCCCCTCTCCTAATTATATTCCTCTTCAACATACACAATCTGAGAACACAGATCAGTGAACTCAATGTGTCCTCTAAAAGACAGATAATATCATTATATGAAAGGCAAAAACAGCTAGCCTCCTGCACTCAGTCAGTCACAGAACCTGCAGCAGATGTGCAAATAGTGTAACTATTTACGTGATTCAATACAGGACTGTAGTGACTCAAGCAGCTACATTTGCATCGCATTGAATGGGTTGTGTTATATTTGGGCAACTGTGGTACTCTGCAGTTAACCTTGTCTACTTCACTACAGCTTGACTTTTGACCGCTCACCTCAGGTCTTCCAGGAGGTCACATTCTGTTTGGTGTTTGATGTGTAATCTGCTCATCTGCTCTGCATGAGTCTGTTTCAGTCCCTGGGTGACCCGGACCTGGAGGAGGAAGGAAAAAAAATGCTTAGTAGAACTGGCGAAGTTCTACTACTTGCCTTCAGCTGATACAGCAGAGAAGATTTCTCCTCTTAGAAAAACACAAAGTTGCTGACAAAAGATTTCCCAAAGGTATACGGAGCACTCCAAAGGGCAATGTTAAGTAAGGTCAGCTCACAGTTGGTATTAGTGAAAATGATCTCCACTCAATATCACACAGTAGCTTTGGTCGGGTGAGAGTCCGTCTCTTTGGGTTTCTAATTGGTTAATAAATTATGAAGTGCAATGAACTGGTTTATTACTGACAACAGGGATTTGTGGCAACAGAAAAATATTTGGTTTTCCCTTATTTCAACTGTGAGTTAAATAATTGGATCTTAAATAATGATACACACAGAAATGACCATGATAACTTAAAAACAACGTAATGTTTTAACATCTCAAATGTGAATATTTTTCTTTATTTTTAAAAGACAAAAACTAAACATGCATTAGTCTGTCTTGCACTGGTAGCTTTTATACCCTGTCTCTAACTCTAAACCCCTTTCATTCCTAGAAAGATATAAATCTCAAAAAACTTTGGTCATATCCTAGAATAGCTGGTCAGTGTAACCTTTAGCAAATGTCGATGAAATTACTAAATACTACATTTGTCTATTTTATTATAAGTCTATTTTCAGTTGTGGATTAATACATAATTGGCGCTCTAGTTGGTATTTATAGGGGCAGGATGGTCTGAGTGGAATTGATTGTGAGTTCGACCCAAAGTCAACTACAGTATGAGCGTGTTCGTAATGATGAAGGCACATTAATCAGTGAGCAGTGATCATTAAATCTAGCTGCTACTCAACAGAAATGTGTTTTATCAGGCTTAAAGCTGCTACTCATTCAAATCTCTGATAAACTGAAAAATAATGAGAAATAATTTTCATGTAAGGAATGTAATGTAAAATCATGTAGGAATGCCCTGGTAGTTGAACAGTTGAACAGAACAGTGTGCATGCAACATAACTGCAGCATCTTCGAGTCCACATCAGGACCTTTGCCGCATGTCATGTTTCCTCTCTCTCCTCTCAATTCCCTGTCTCCTCTGCACTGCTCCTATTGCATAAAGGCACAAAAATGGCCAAAAAATACATTTTCACCATGTCCAACTGACAAAAAAAGTAATTTGTTGATATCATCACTTTTCTAATGTTTTATAGACAAAACAACTAATGAGATGCAAAAATACAATGACAAAGGTAAACAAAAATAACAAAAATAAACATAACTGCAATTGCAGTTGTAATAAAGTGTGTTAAAGGGTTACCTTCAAACCAAATCCAGTATGTCTTGCTCTTACCAATAACACAAGACTGAAGCAGCAATATATTAGTTTTACGCATTGATTAAGAATGAGGACAGTGGTTGCTCCTAATTAAGATTTGGCAAAGTTCATGTTTGCAGCAAGATGATAAGTTAAGTTCTTACTCTTCACAGAGACCCTGTGATACCTGAAACTGAACAATTCCCAGTGCAAAATGCAAGCAGGACAATAAATAATTTACTTTCAGAATGAACTTCAGACAATATGGTAATCACAAAACAAATTATATAAAATTATGTTGACCTATGTAATAGGGAAACCTTTACTAATCATCCAATGTTAAGAGTTCATTCATTACCATTTGTGAATTATTTTAGCATAGATGTTTTGTAATACAGTATGACGTTTGATCAAGGCTACGCTCTCTCTAAATTTAAAATTTAGGGACTAGTGAAATCAGCTCCACTCATTATAACGCTAAAACCTTAGCCAGGTGACAGTCAATACCTCTGGGTTTCTAATTCACTGTGAGATAAATTATGAAGTGCAGTCACCAGGTCTCATTACTGATAACTGATGTTCCTGTTGTCAACAGGAAGAGTTTTTCATGTTTTTTTTTTCTTACTCATTTCTTTTATGAGCCAGATTAGAGTTTGATAAGATCAGAGTTCAACATTGACGAATATAATGAAGATAAATAAAATACCAAATGCAGTGAAAAGTAAAGCTTACTATTAGCAACAGAAATGATGCCAGGTCAGAAGAAAAGATAAAATATCAGCATGTTCATACGTTTAGCCATGATAATGATGTGAGAATAACATCTGGACACCTGCTACTGTAAACTGTCACCTATCAATACGTCAGCCAGGTTAAAGGTCACTGTTCTGTGATATATATATATATAATTATTGAATTTCCCAGAGGAACCTTCCCGAGGGATTATTCAAGTTTCTATCTTTCTATCTATCTATTTCATAATGTGCTGTAATCATAGCTAACTTCTAGGTCTGCTAAAGCATTTGGAGCTGTAATAATGTAGCAAAGTGATAACATAGTGGAGTGCTTGTTTTAACTTTAGGAAATTCTCTAGAAATAATTTATAACAAAGGTTATTTTCCCATGACCATCAGAAAAATCTGAGTTCATTCTTCATATAAATGAAGTGAAACAAACTAAAATAACATTTAGGTATTCACATAGCTTTTGACATTTAACAAAAATAACCATAAACCTACATTTATTTGACTGCAGTTTGCAGTACTCTATTTGCGAAAGGTATTTTGGGATAAAAACGGTCCGTTCATCATCACGATAGTTTAACGCCATAGGTTAAAGCTCCCGCTTAGGGAGGTTTTTTTTTAAACTGTAAATAGCATCAAGTGTTTGTCTTCTTTCCTCTCCCATGGACTTTGCGTTAAAGGGGGTACGAAGAAACAAATCACCGCACTACATAAACAAATCTGTTATTTTGGTGTTTTGTAGGATTAAAGATATTATAATGACAGATGATGATTTAATTTGATACTTAAATATCAAATGAGAATCCCTTACTAAAATCAGCATAGGCAAAAACAACAAACTGCATTTTATTTTTAACAAATGTTTTCCTCCTATTTCCACAATTTCGCGGAGGGCACCAACATTAGGACCAGTGCGAACCAAAGTGATATTTAGCGCCGATGTAAAACAACACCGCGGTAACTCTGTTTCTTAAAATATATTAGAAGCTGTTTCTAACCTGTATGCGCTTTGTCGTTATAGCAAAGTGTTTTTACTGTCACGTTTTGGATATTATTTGGTAAGACTGTCTTTCTGTTCGAGAGGGAACGAGGGACATTAACGGGGCTATTTTCCCTAAAAAAACTGTAGCACATGAGACTTTTTTTGGAAGTTTTCTTCCTTAGTGTTATTTAAAGAAACTGTTAAAGATAATTAAAGTTGTAAGGTAACAAAGTAGGTCATATCTGCAGAATAAAAAGGCTCGTTTACCGTTCAAACCAGTCGACTAGCAACAAAGCGTACATTTTCAACCATTAAATATGCACCAGTTCTTCGAGAACGTTTTCAGACAAGCAGCGTTAGCTTAGGAAGCTACAACGGGAAACTTACCTTTCTCGGTGGGGGTTGCATCCTTATTTCTTGACATAAAAACTACACAAAAGAAGAAAGTTTATCGGGAAAAGTTTGTGCATATGCCTGGAGAAGATAATAACAGAAGGAGAATATTTCAGACTGAGTCAAGCCGCCATGGCGAGTCCAGCAATTTAGTAAGTTGAGTTCCGTTGAAAACACTGTGGCCCCAGGGATCAGAAAACACAACGCTAAGAGTCAAACACGTCCGGTCAGCTTTTCAAAATAAACGTCAGAGGCAGCGTGAGTGTAAAATAATACTTCCGTACGCAATATTCAAAATAAAAGTCCGATACAGTTTTAAATATTAAGATTTTAAAAGCAATAAACCCCAACTTCACACTTTTGTTAATATCATAGTAAACTGTGTATTTGTGAATCAAGTATTTTGAGTATTTTGTGTTGGTGCTATTGCTTTTCTGTGGTTGTGGTTTTTTTCTTTCCCTTTGAACTGAGAGTGGCTGTAATAAGATGA